>JABCQV010000286.1:0-125541 GCA_013186375.1 Fusarium aywerte
ATAAGGAACAGGGGGACGTCAGGGGCCTGCTGCGTGCTGGTGGGGGGGGGGGGAAGGAGGGGGGGGGCGGGGAGAGAGGGAAAGAAAGGAAAAAAGAAGGCGGTAGACTAGGCACTGCTTAGTGGCCTGATTATGTACATATAATTGGACCGTTTGAGGGGGGGAGATTGATTTTTAGCTGTCGGATAACTGAATATTTTCCCATTGCAATTTCATTTTTTCCTCTCCAGTTGCTATGGGCTCCTGGGTCTTACAGAAAAGCAGGGGGAGAAGCTAGGTAGAGAGCTCGTGTTTAATTGTCTGCCAATCGATTATGTGGATATGGTCAAGTTTTTGATGGGGTAGCTAAGCTTAGCTATAGATTTAGGTGTAAGGGGTGTTTGTTTGTTTGTCTTGATGTGTTTTAGGCTACCAAATAAATGAAACAGAAAGATGCGTTATGTTGAGTAGTGTAACCTAGAATATTCTTGTACTTACACTGTTTCTTTTTTGTTTATGTTGATTTGTTATTGTTGATTTTCCCAAGTGTTATCTCGCTTCTCCTTTTTGTGGCAAATTAGCTGTTGACTTGTCTAGCTTTGTGTGACTTGACTTGGACCCATGTCACACTCACCTACCTCTTTGGTCTGTTGGCGCCAAGGCCTCAATTGGCTGGGGTTGAGGTGGCTTCATCGACAGCGCTAATAAACTCTTGTCAACAACTGTCTTACCTGACTCCCAACTACAGATGAATGTGAAAGTATCAACAGTTGATACAGTTATCACTATGGCATATCTTCTTAGATAAGAATATTTGTACAGTAAAATCAAGAAAAGAGCAAAAAAAACAGATCGAAAGCATGGTGACTCAGCAGGCAAATATCAAATATTTCCCCTCGTCGATAACTCACCGCTTTATCAAAAATGTCTTGGACGATCATCAAGCTACCGATAAAAGCTCACTTCACCGACTGCAAAATCTTTTGCCTATCGACTTGTTCTAAGCACGCATTTATTCACTATTAGCTCAGTACTAGATACTGGTGTTTCTACGCGGTCGAATTCGGACTAGCCGAGCCACAATAAAGTTATACGAAAAGCAATGGTGGCGTGGAAATTCCATACACATACCACATGGTGATAAGTTCTGATAATTGAGTTTCGACGATAGCGCCCATGGAACAACGCCGACTGGATGAAACACAGGTGACAGGGGAAAGCTGACATCTACGTGCGGCTAAAGATCGTACCAACCTGACCTGGCCTCAACCAACATCACCAAGCACCTTCCTGTAAACCGCGCCACTCTCAAAAATGGTTTGAATAATTGACTGCACTCCTCGGGAAATCTAGCAGTCTACTTATGATCAAGTTGACACTAGGTAGCTTCTCTAACTGGATACAACCGCACAAGTCCGGAAGAATGGATCATGCTTACAATTGCCTCTCAGTTCCCAACTCTGATGCGTTCTCCAACACCACTCTTTCCTCTTTTCTTGACAGGAGAGATATATCTCGACACGGAACGCAAGTCAGCAAAAGAAACGTATCATTCACAAGGCTGGTCTGGTCCTATAACGTCGACAAGATTCAAATCAAGCGACAAGCCTTACCATAACACAAATCTGTCATGCCCATCCCTTTAACGGGCTTCTTGATCGGAAGAGCTTGAATATCAATAACCTCAAACACGATTCTGACAGCGAGTTTACTATCTACCAGCCTGTCCCACCAGAAGGCACTCGATGAATCAGCCCAGTTCAGAGACAAAAGGTCACAGGACATTCGATCTGGTAACTAGGGGACCGAGATCCAGTAAAGGATGTTTTGGACCCTTCAAAGCTGGGAGGTTTACCTTTGGCATCTGCAGAGGTTGCTATCTTCAGGAGTCTCGCCATTGGGGCGGGAATTTGAGTCTTGTCTCCATCAGAGCAACCAGCATAGTTACTTCATCCATGGGGCAAATGCTAACAGCTACAGATCAGGCCGCATGGTCTTACCGTATAGAGCTCGAAGACTTCGATATTAGGCCTTGCCGAAGGCTTCGAGGCGAATAGAGAACATCATATACAAGCACATAAGAATTGGAAAAGGTGACAAAGAAGATATAGTTTATTACTATATAGTGCTTTCTCTTGAAGGAATAGAAGGCTTATGTATATTTATCTTGTTATCGCATCTACCACGGTCCTTACTCCAACTACCAAAACCCTCTGAAGCATACACTATTGCCTTTACTCATTTCCTCCATCGACGGCAATAGCAGTCATGTTGACGTTTCCTTGCTTGATAAACTCCTTCTCCTTGGGCAATGCGTCCAAGAACTCATCGGAAACATGAAGGTGGTCCTTAACAACCTGTCTAGGTGTAAGAGCCAACCACTGGGCGACAGAGATATCCGAAAACTTGGGCGCCTGGAGAACTTCGAGGAAAACCAAGTCTTCGTCACCGGTGTTCTCGACGTAGTGGCTATTGGCGGCGGGGATGTATCCTACGCCCCCAGCAGTAAAGTCGAAGGTACGGGCGGACTCGGGGGCCTTGAAAACGGTGACTCGGCCGCTTCCCTGGAGGAAGTAGCTCCATTCATCAGAGGTGGTGTGCCAGTGGATCTCGCGGACGGCTCCAGGCTGGACTACTACGAGAGCGGCGGAGAAGTCCTTGGCGATGGGGAAAGTGGTAGGGTCGACAATCTTGACAGAACCTCCGGGAACGGTGTGAGGCTCCTGTTGAGACCAGTGGTACGTGTATGATTCGTTGCCTTCCAATTTGCCAGCTGGACCTGTCACGGTCTGCTTCTCGATATCCTTAGGCGCGGGGGTACCGTTGAAAATCTAGAATCATCATTTATTAGCAAGGAACTCGAAGATAGTGGTAGTATACTCACGTAAAGCTGGTCCTTTGGAATGTTATCAAAGGCCGAAGTGTCGGTCTTGAAGTTCTTGGCCAGAACGGAAACAGGGTTACGCAGGAAAGTCTCGGATACCAGGAATGTCTCATCCTCTGAGAATGAACCATCGTTGAATACAAGCAGGAACTCAACTCCCTCGTCGAAAGCCTGGAGACTGTGGGGAACACCGGGAGGGAAGAACCAGACATCACCAGCACAAAGGTCGTCAACGAAGCTCTTGCCGTCTTCGTTCATGGCAGCAACGCGGAGACATCCCTTGGTGACCAAAGACCACTCGGCTGAAGTATGCCAGTGCAGTTCGCGGTAGGCATTAGGAGCGAGACGCATGTCTACTCCGGCCATGGCGGTTGCAGCGGGGAGCACAGCTTGGTTCTGCTGTCTTGCCCATCCAGCGCCAGGCTCACTACCGAGGCGGTTGTGAGAAAGGCCAAGGGGCCACATGGCATTGGGTACATCGCCGGTATCTGTGCCTGGAGGAGCGTAGAGGTCCGGGTTAAGCCTCTCGTAATCATATGTACGAGGACCTGGATCTGTGGCGCCAAATTTGCCACGGATCGGCTGAGGGACTTCAACGTCGTCAAAGTCCAGGTATAGCCCAAGCTTGGAGTCTGCTTCCTGACCGTTGACGAGCTCTGGGTCTTTGACTATGGCAGAGTCGGACTTGTCAGGGTCTGGTAGAGGAGCATTGCCACCAAGTAGGCTTGAGTCGCCGTACAAGGAGCCGCTTGTCGAGGTAACAGTAGGAGTCGGGGGGTCGACTCCGCCTACTGGTCCTTTGTTCTCTCCATAGTCGCCCATTCTGATGATTCTCAGGTTAGATAAAGATTCAATAAGATGATGAAGATGTGGACGGGCTTACTGGGGAGCAGGAAGAGCTAGACTTCCAGAGATAGGGAGCGAAGCCAGTAAGGCTTTGAATAAAGCGTTGCGAAGAGTCATGACGGAGACCAATTCGATATAAAGAGTGAACAGCTGCTTTCTTGATCGCTGAGCTTGATGAGGTGGATGTGCTTTGGGGTTAAAAATAAAGAATAGACATACCAAAGTGCTGCTTCTTATACATGTCTGTCTCTGTGCTCAGTTGCAGCCTGCTTATGATAGTCTTGCAGTGCCGGTCATGACGTTCTGCTGTCGCCGCGATCGGTACCGATGGCATGCGAACCCCGAAGTTGATCATTGGGATCGACCGACAGATCCCCTGAAGCCGAGCGCACCTAAGCCACGATGTTAGCGTCAAGGTTTCTCGCCGCGTAACCCGCGTGACCCTGGGTATTGGACAAAAAGTTCCGCCATCCAATGGCGGCAATAGCTATCGATGCAAATTGGTGAAAGCGTGTAAGTGTACTGGCTGAGCCTCGGAGATCCGAGATATAGGTAGGTTGTCGTCGTGACACTTAGCCTTGCAGGTACCGTAGTTCCTAGTTTGTACCCAATAGCATGGCTCAATGTCACGCTTAGCCCCCGTCATCACGGCCCGAAGATTGCTTGGCCCCTACAAGTCGACGGCATTTCGGCACTTGTATTACTCAGCGCTCAAGGATACCAACTTGACTTCAATCTCATGCATGGCTTTGTTTAACTCCGTAGTCTAATATAACCGTAACATGGCAGCCTTACTAAAGAAATCAACCAAGTCACCGGACAAATGACTTTGTACAATCTAGCTCATAATATTTAAACTCCGGGGAAAATCAGGCCGTGCTGACGCTCTTGTTCTTTGTATAACCTTGATTTATCTTATGCGGGAATATGAGCCAAACCTTTCTCCATTTTCTGGTTCTCCAGATACATTGGGCAGGAGGATTACCTTAGGAGAATGTTACACTAGCATAGCAGTCGCCAGGTAGTGGTGCTAATAGGCTTTCAGATGATTCATGGATATATGTGTAACCTCATGCTTACCGTTTACTACTCCGAACATACCTTTGTTTTTCCTGACTCATGTATATAGGCAGATGTCTCATACAAATGTCAAAGGGGTGCGAGATGTCGGTTCCGATATCAGGTCAGGCGGGTTCAGCCACTTCGGGATAGCCATGGGTCAGCTACCAGATGAAACTCGGTATTCGGAAAGTAAGCATGCATAAGCATTGTACCTCTGCCTCACCAAAGCGTATCCCACTTACAGGAAGGACTTGATGTATTTCTTGGCAGTCCATGTAGTACCAGGGATCGGGTTGAGAGTCGAGTGACAGCGGCAAGTGAGCTTCGGTATATGTGAGATGCTTACCATGCAGCGAAGAGCCGTTCTTGCGATCAAGGATTAGCCAGGATATACTGATCTCGGACCCGAACATCTCCACGCAGGCATCCGCCGAATACGAATGTATAAGTAAGACTAAGAACAATGAGACTATCATCCTTCACGCACTGGTCTTGTGAAATATACTCTGCTTTGCCTATATATTGGTATGCGACCTTTTAGTCTGCCCCTTCTCAATGGGCTGGCGATCCATTGTGCTAGAGTTTCCCAGCAACTAAGAAGTTTAATCATTAATGAGGTTGATATAAGATATGATTGAGAAGTTTCTAGTCTAACTCCACTCTGCTTAGTTTCGAAGTCACTTCAATAGCTATTGTACAACCATGCTTGCAATGCTGTCAGTCAATCCTTCTTCTGGTATAAACCGCAACACTATCGCACAAACGGCGGTCAACCAGACTTGTCAGTTGGTTAGGAACAACCGGCTTTTACTAACGGCAATAAAGATAACAAAGAGGAAGCTTTAAGTAAGAAACTTCCCCGAGTGCGTAGATTGGCTCTTTCGGTAAACCAGGCATGGTATGGTATAACGGTTTTGTACTTGGACCAGGGTTTAAAGACCCACGAAGCGGGGCAAATGTTAACGAGCCGATATCACCAAGACTTCGCTAACCGTTGACAATAAAGATGGCCTTGATCTAATTCCTAGTTAGGAAGGTAACTCTTGATCTCTTGAGCGGGGGATTGGCGAGGTGGAGTCTCGGGCAATAATTCTAGTGCCTAGCACTCACAACTCAAGGAAACTTATGACAATGGCAGGTAAAACCTCGTATCTTTTGAGACTTCGCCGATCTTTCTGATAAACTGGATCTGGGGAGGTGATTCAATATGTATAAAATAGGCCCATATGCATGTTTGACGGGCTAGTTTGTCCCAGCCAGAGCCAGCATCAGTCCCTCAACTGCTCCACACGCAGCGCGATAGCTTCAATCTCGTTTTTACCACTATGGTTTACCTGACCCAAGCCAGAGGCCTTGCTGCCTTTATTTATGGCTTGGCATTACTCGCTACCCCAGCATCATCAAGCCAGCTATCTCTCACACCTCGTCAGAAGAAGGACGGGGCAAGTCCCTATGCAGACACAGTCTCAAAATATGTCGACTCGCTGGACAAAGAGCTCTGGTCAATCAACAAGAACATTCACGACAACCCCGAACTCGGATACAAAGAGTTCAAAGCCCACAAACTTCTCACATCGTACATGAAGAAGCAAAAAGGATGGAAAGTCACAGACACCGTTGGTGGGATCGACACGGCTTTCATGGCCGTCTTTGAAGGCTCGGGCGATGGTCCTGTCGTAAGCTTCAATGCTGAATATGATGCTCTTGAGGGTCTGGGCCATGCGTGCGGTCATAACTTGATCGCTACGGCCTCGCTTGGTGGTGCTTTGGCGGCAGCTGAGGTCATGCGCAAGGAGAAACTCGGTGGAAAGGTCATCCTTTTCGGTACACCAGCTGAAGAATCTTTCGGTGGAAAGGTCAAGATGCTAGAAGCTGGTGTCTTCAAGGATGCTAAGATTGACATCTCTCTTATTTCCCATCCGAGCAACACAGCTGATACTCCATATATGCTTGTCCAGTCGACCGATCGTATCGACGTTGAGTACACAGGCCTCGAAGCACACGCTGCAGCTGCGCCGTGGGAGGGTGTCAATGCCCAAGATGCTCTCCTCCTCGCCAACAGTGCTCTGTCTTACATGCGTCAGCAGATGCGAACCACAGATCGTGTCCACGGCATCATCCACTCAGCCGGAAGCCGTATCAACGTCATCCCAGCTCAGGCATCAGGAAGTTATCAACTCCGATCTGCCAACGAAGAGCAGCTAGAGCAGCTCTCAGATCGTGTGCGCAATTGCTTCAAGGCTGGTGCCATCGGCACGGGAGCAAGGCTGAACTACACCGTTCGTCCATACGGCTACGCCAACCTGAACAACAACGATGGTCTCGCTGCGTCTTATACGCGGTGGTTCGAGGGGCTTGGTGGCGATCTCCCCGACGCTGACATTGACAAGATGAGAGACCCTAGTGGTTCAACGGATCAGGGCAACATCAGCCATGACTTCCCGGCTATTTCTCCCATGTTCCAGATCACTTTCCAGAATGGCACTGTGCCCAAGAATGGCCCGCACACTGCGCCGTTTGAAGTTGCTGCTGGAAGCAAAGCTGCGTTTGAGAAGACGCTCATGGTAGCTAAGAGTCTTGCAGGCGTGGCTGTTGATGTGTTGACGGTGGATGGACTGTTGGATGAGATCAAGGATGAGTTCAAGAAGAGTAAGACATCTAGCAGACGACGAAGGTAAACCGCTGGTGCCATATCGATGTGTCTGCTGCGGTCAATGAGAGCATAGCTTATGGGTTAAAGGCGAATATGACTGACGACGACCTGGCTGTAACATCACCCAACAGTACTGTGCCAATGTAGACAGCTTCTAGATAGTCAGTACCATATATTTAGAGTAAATAAAATGTTAAATAACTTCAACGTCGTATTAACAATCGTAAGGGATGATACAATTGGTTCTATCTTACATCTATGAACGCCTGCCACATCACTCATCGTCACATAACCTGTCGGTGCCACGCCTTAATTATATGCCAGGAAGACCAACAAGCTGTCTCATGCCAGGCACAAAGCGAGGCACGATATACACGACGTAGAAGGCTATACCCGCGGTCAAAAGTCCAGTAAACTGTTCACTGTTAGTAATTTGGTGCGCCAAGAACCGAGTATGCACTTGACTCACCTTCTCAAACCAGGTATGGAAGTAAATAGCTGTCATCAACAGCATCCAAGAGCTAAGTCCGATGACTCCAACAGCAAACTTGCCGCCAAGTCCCAGGACAGGCTGTGCCGCGCCTTCGCCCATAGCATGATCAGCTTCGACGTTGGCACTTTTAAGTGCACCGTCATTCATCACGATGCATCGCTCCTCGTTTCGCTTGCCAGACCATCTCAAGATAGCCCAACCAACTTCCTGCATCAGGAACGCGGTGCCGAGGGTAAGGAGAAAGACATGACCCGATATGTCATGACCACCCTTCCATTTTCCACCGGCAGCCTTGCATGCCACTGCCGTAACTTTATCTCCAACGGAATCAACACCAAACTCGACCTCCCTTTTAGCAAGCTCACAGCGACCACCGGTCCACCGGAAGCCTCGATCGATCAAAGCGGGACCAAAACACCACTGCGTAACAAGAAACCACATAGAAGTGACTGCGAACCATCGGAAAATAGCACGGGCGCGTCGTTCCGTGTTGGCGGTGCTCGGGTGGCTCAGTACAAAGGCGAAGAAAGCAGCGGTAATCCATGCCCAACCTCGCTTAACAAATAACACGTTGAAGAGGTTGGACTTGCGTGCGAAGTAGCTTGGCGAAAAGCTTGGATCTTGTAGATGCGATTGCGTGACAGGATCGTACGGCGCGGCACGTGTCTGGGGCGAGATGATAGAGAAAATGGTTCCGAAAATCAGCATAGCTGGGAACACCACCAAACCAGCTCTCTCAAGGGGCGTCGGGAGGAAGGGCGAGGTGCGCGGAGTCGAGGTAGTTTGTGTGGTTGAGTCCATAGCTGTAATGTTTTCTTCAGGAGCCGCCTTTGCGGCGCGACGAGTAGTGACCATTTTAAATCAGGCGCAAATGAAGCGGTAGCAAACGATAAAGAATTCTAGAGCATTAGAGGAGCATAAGGTCTGGTATGGAGGGAGGGAGAAGAGGTCAAGACAGGTGGCGCCGGAATGGCCTTGTTAGTGTTTTTGACGATTGCACAGGTAATGACGTCTGCGTACTGGCGCTAGTAGTGGGTTGCCGCCAAGGAAGCCCTGAGATCGATACCGAATTCGGGGCGGGAAAAGAAAAGCTCCGTTTTTGGCGGCATGGAAATTATTACGTATGGCGGGGTGAAATGATGACCTCGTCTTGTACATTTTTGAACGTACGAATGCGACGACACGATGGGGCGATATCTGCATTTTGTCTGTAATCAAGTGATTACGGACTTCAGCAAGCATAACTACGCAGTTTTGACGACTCAAATCACCTGAGTCATCTTGCACATGCCCCTGCAATACCGACCCACGAAACCTTCGCTTTCCCGTCGATTTCGATCGCAGCTGCTTCCAGCTTTCACTCTTCAACGAACCATTCAACCATCTTCGTGTACCAAAATCGATTTCAATGTCTTCAGCGAAGGTTGACCTGTTACTATACGTCCTCTAGCGTCCACGTCGAAAATCCGCTCCTTCAATCCGCTACAATCCGCAAGACTACAGCCACGTTCACCCATTAGAAACCCTTCGCTGTTCATTTCTTTCTTTTCGATATTCGCCTGCACTTCTTTATATATTTATCTAATCACATTGCCTCTTTTTCTCTTGTGGTACGTAATGTAGCGGATTCGAACCGATGTCGATTACATAACGGAGCTGTCCTCGAGACCTGTTGTCCTGGAACATACCTTTATTTATGAGAATAACTTACATACCCATAACGAAGAGTGGTGCAGTGGTATCCGTCCTAGAACCTACAAAATACCTAAAAATCTCAAAAAGCCCGCTCATAAAACATCTATCACCCACTGCGCACTCTTTGTTTTTTGGTGTTCATTAATACTTCTTTTTTTGTTACATTCACTACGATATCTCTTCCCCAAGGCCTCCTTTTTGTCCATTCTTCAGGACGTTCGAACCCCGCCATCGATTTACATAAACGAAAACGAGCTATCGGCATTAGCAGCATCGATATCTGGATCGCAGGTACATTTCGCTCGTTCGCAGACCATTTGCGACGCTGTGTTGTGCGGCGGCGCATCGCCTCGATCCTTGTCGCATATCCTTATATACCAACATAACACTCAATATTCCAACGAAGGGTGGTGCAGTGGTATCCGACTTACCTACATCCTAAAAAAAGCCTAAGAACTCTAAATCCCGTTCCTATAAACTCTCTCACCCACTGCGCCCTCTTCGTATTTTTTGCACTCCACGGGTTCGAATGCGCCTACAGTCCAACAAGCAACCTTTTAACCATGCGAGAAACACCAACCAGGCCACGATGATACCGATCCTGACAATATCAGGCTTTTGCACATATGGCATATGTCTGAAGTGTCTATTTTCCCCGGACGCCGATGATGTGCTTTGACAGCAACACCCCACGCCAGCCTCTATATACCAAGCCGACCTACTTGTCCTTCAACAAAGAGTGGTGAATATCGAGCTCCCTCCTACCGAGGCATTTGCACGCTGTCCACTCTTCGTTCTTTGGAGCCCCCGAGTTCAATAATACGAGTCCACGACACATTGGGTCCTTTTATTGCTCAATAGTATGACGATAATGTCGGGTAATAGGGGTATCACTATGAGGACATGTAAAGGAATGTTCCGTGTCAATTTACTCACTGCAGACCGATGGAGCAGCTTCGAACCGACGACGAGCCCCCCCTACCAGCCTTTATAATACAAGATAAACTGTCCACCTACAGCGAAGAGTGGTGCAGTGGTATACGTCCTAGAACCTACAAAAACCTAAGAACTCTAAATCCGCTCCTATAAACTCTCTCACCCACTGCCTACTCTTCGTTTTTGCCTCTGGGTTCGAATACCGCCATGTCCCATCTTTTTGGCCTTCAACAATGCCGTCATACCAGCAGCTGACGACAGCGACGACTCAAGGATATCGGTTTTCCACATCTACATGAACGCTTCCAGCTTCGGTTCGCGAGATGTGTCCACTCAGGGAGGTTGAGTCTCCGGCCAACTACTGTACATGACCAAAGATCGGCCCAAGGGCAATATGTCAGAGTTGAGAATGGTCTAGCGAGGTTGCCGCGATCAGTCTGGCAGTGTGCTCGGTATGGAGTCCGCAGGCTTCTTGACAACGCCACCTCCCTACCCCTACCTTCATATACTAATATAATCTTTTCCCACAATGAAGAGTGGTGCAGTGGTATACTCCCTAGAACCTACAAATCTTCCTAAAACTCGAACCTAAAAACCCTCTCACCCACTGCCCACTCTTCTTTTTGCAAAATACGAGTTCGAGTCCTGTCCAAGAGCATTTCGGAATCGGCGGCAAACCGTCCACGAAGTCGATATCGTACCTTTTTATTCCCTCGAAAACGAAACGCACGATTACCCACCATAACGCGAAGACATTTCCGAGTCTTCAACCTTCACTCATCTTTCACCTTGATCTAAGGGGACTGGAGGGGAAATGTACGGCCGACATTTAATTGGACTCGCCCATTGGTCCGATGACCTTATTACAGGGGCTGAGCGATGCTCGTGTCTGGCAGTATGCATTCGTATGCGCGCCTTAAGGATGAGGTCTACACCAATACCCTTATATACTAAAATTACAGAGTCTACCCTTGGCAAGGAGTGGTGCAGCGGGAATGCGTTCCTATCCTCCTAAAGAAAAACCTATAAACTCTAAAACCCGATCCTATAAACTCTCTCACCCCGCTGCCCGCTCCTTGTCTTTTTGGTCGCGGCTTCGAGAACGACCGGAGCCCCTTTTTTTGCTGTCCGGCAGTACGACCCGATTACTCCAATACTACTCTTTTGCCCTGCAATCCAGTGTCATGGGCTCCTGAGGCTTTTATCATGTGTGCTGGCAGATGTTCGGTATTGGTCGACTACTCGGAATACGATACCCATCCCTTATATACCAACTTATCGTTCCATACCACCAGCGAGGAGTGGTGCAGTGGGAATGCGTTCCTATGCTCCTAAAAACAAAACCTATAAACTCTAAAACCCGATCCTACAAACTCTCTCAACCCACTGCAGGCTCCTCGTTTTTTGCTGGGGCTATGATTCGAACCCGGTCTAGTTCAATCTTTTTGCCCGCTGGAACAGTGTTCTTTCTCATGCTCGCATTATCTCGTTTGTCGCAATCCAGCATACACCAAGTGTTGTATTTTGCACAAGAGGGTATCGCAGTTGGTCTGCTTTTAAGTCTTCATCGCCAGGGCGCTGCAGCTACGACGTTAAGCAAATCTCTATCCTACCCATATACATCCCAAGTTTCACTCATTCAGTATCCCTCTTTCTCTCTCTAACACATCTGTCTCTATTTTCTTTTCCTTTTTCTCTCTTTTTATGCTGGTCGACGTCTCCGAACCTAGGGTCACTGCTTCTTTTGCGCTTCAACAAGGATCTGCCGTCTGTCTAAGCTTTATATATTAACTTATGTTCTTTACCCTCCAGCGAGGAGTGGTCGGGTGGTATTATTCCTAGAACCTATGAACCTCTCTAAACTCCGAACCTAAAACCTCTTTCACCCACGACGCCACTCCTTGCTTTTTGCCAGTGTCGCAAGTTCGACTTGAACTTGCCCAGAAGCCTGATCTCTTTTTTCCTTTTCTTCGACGTTCGTTCCCATATACGTTATTTACGTCCATTCGACAATTGCTCTGACTTGTACTCAAGTCTGATCTCAACTCCAGACTAACATGACAGATAAGACACGATGGTCCGGCTCAGTTGCAGTCTTTTACGCTCACCCAGAGTGAAGGGGTGGACTGACCCAATTGTGCTGGAGTGGTAATGTGTCTGCGGTAGACTTGGTTGGTATGGGTCAAATATCCTAATAAGTCCATCCCTTTCGGTGATGAGTGGTGTAGTGGTATCCTACCTAGAACCTATGAAATCTAAAATCCGTCCCTAAAAACTCTCTCTCCCTACCCACTCTGAACCTTTTCTTTTGGTCGTGAGTTCGAGAATGCTTCATGGCTTCCTTTTTGCTGTTTTCTGTCAACGTAGGCGCTCGGTAGTGATTCAGCATTTGAAGTTATCAAGCTCGGCTTAATGGACTTCATCTTGGTATAAGTCAGGGGCAACGCTGGGGCAACTTGCCACAGGAACTTGTCCGCAGAGAATGCTATTCTTGATCACATCATTAATTATAAATATGACATCTTTTCCATTAAAACATCCCATTCAGTCAATCCAGGTTGTTTCGCATAATGAAATTGTTGCGAATGTCGCTGGTATCATCGTCCTGCTTTAGGGTGCTCCCACAATTGTAACAACCTGGAGCATTTCGAACGACTCAATCTCCACGTCAGTGAGATGTAACAGTAACAATTCCACTTTCCATTGAGGATCTTCTATTTGGCTCGCTCGTAAGTGATATGGCCTCTTCGGTCCGTATCTCCTTTGGTGCCTGGCTGCTGGCATGCCCCAGGCAACACTCCAGGAGTTTGGTCTCTAGACCAGACACACCTCCTTCACCTTTTGTTTACCACTTGTTTTAGTCTAGAAAACTCGAGTTACAGCTGACATATGCTGCATGTTAATAAAATACCTAATCCGGGCATCTGCTCAGTCCCACTACGGAGCCATCTTGCCCTCCTAGACTTGTTATCATCACGATCCATATCTAACTTTACAACCAAAACTTTACCAATGCCTGCCTGTACCCTCATATACCAAAGTTACAGGCCCTTCCACTAGCGAAGTAGCGTCAATACAAGCTCATCCGGACGGTAATATTACACATCTCTTAGCTACGCCCTGAGTGGACCTTCGCTTTTTGGAGTTTGTGTCTTGGGAATTCGAATCCCATGTGTTCCACTTTATATAACTTTCTGCCATATTAGTGATTAGAACAAAATTGCTCTTGAGCCCTTGATGGCCGCTCAAACCAGGAGTCCTTGGTAGTGGACGGACCAACTTGTGTGTTGTCCACCAACTCCCCTGGTCCTCCCTCGAAGCCCCTCTAGCTCAGCTTACATCATACCCGACTTACCAGTCACTCCACCAACTAGACATCAAGCTTTATATACCCACACGAGACAATTGCTGTCAGCGAAGTAGCTACTTCAAACACCCCTTGTCTTTCGGCAAGATAGTGCGGTGGTCTACACAACTGAACATACCAGGCCTGGTAACCTTCTTCGCTTTTTGGTCCCACGTTCGAATACCGCTGGGATTGCGTGTTGGTTTCTGAGACACGTAGCAATATGTTTATTTTTGCATTCTGTTCTCTGCCATTATGTTGATAAATTTATTCGTTTTCTTTCCTTCATGGAGTCTGTTGGTAGCCTCATTAAAACAATATACGGGGTGAATAATGTGTTGATCGTGGTAGTATCTCTAGGTGAGGATTGCACCACTCACACACTGGCATATCATCATCTTAACCCATTAACTACAACAAGTAGCTATTATACACTCTACAAGTCAGGTCTCATTATAATACTTCATGGGCCATAGGTCAGAGCCCATCAATATACAGTAAATGACAATAACTTGGCCTACATTTCTTGCTCAGGGGTAGCGCAGCCACGATATGAGGCATCACCACGGGTAGTAACAAGATCATTTTCACCATTTGCACTTCCCTGTATCTCTCTACTACTTCGTATGCCTCAATCGATTACTCAATCTTGGTTATAGCTACGCTCTCCATCTTGCCCATACTGTGTTGGTGACCATGATGAATCTCGGCGAGGTGACTCAACGCCGACCCCAAGCCCCACATCCCACTTACACCCAACCAAGCTAACCACCAACCCCTGCTCTCCGACTGCATGTCGTACAACCACAGAACAAAGAGAGCAATCCTTGATATACCAAAACTAAATGAACAGAAAATAGCGAAGTAGCTGAATATCAGCAATAGCACAATGCCATTAACTTGCTTATCTTAGGATAGGCACCTTCGCTTTTTTGGAGGTTGCGAGTTCAAACCGCGTTTGGGATATCATACCAAGACATGTCTTTTTCCCATTCTTTGCTTTAATTCATTCTTTTATTAATACACTTCAGTGTTAAGAAATAGAACCACTTTAATTCAAATAGCTAGAAACTTATATTTATTATTCTTGAAATCATCTGTCACTGTGCTTGCACCTGTCTGTACCTCCTTCTCAGATAAGTTACGAGAGAGGTAGGTACGTACGTACCTACCTCTGGCCAGTAGGTCTGCACCACCTGCCTCAACAAAGTCTATCGTTAACCTTTATAAACCAAATTAACAAAGAAGTACTCAGCGAAGTAGCTCAGACATTCTGAAATAAGAAATAACAATATCTGGCTGATCCTCAGATAGGCACCTTCGCTTTTTGGAGGTTGGTAGTTCGAACCTTATCCATTCTACCCAGACTAAGATATTTTATTTTTATTTTGCTTATCTGTATCTCTCTTTTTCCTTCTACGGTAAATAACAGACTACAAAAAAGCGCTTTCTCCAGAGACAAGGTAATAAATAAGATTATTTGTTGTTGCAAGCTTTCGTCGAACGTGCTACCTACCTTGTCCAGGCAAGTGCTGTTTCCCACAGCCAACAACAACGGACACAGCGAAGTTTACCCTTATATACCAAATTAACTACTGAAATTTTCAGCGAAGTAGCTACACTTTAAACCAGCCCTGCCGCAACTGGCAAATTCAAACAGTCTCCCCATTGGAGACCTTCGCTTTTGCCGTACCACGTGTTCGAACCTCGATGTAAATGCCGGAGCTCATCTCCCCGATACTGATATTCGTTTTTTTGTTTTATTTTTTGTTCTTTCTCTTTCTGTATACATACCGATGAAATTTATTGAAATACTAACAAGCGTTTTGTAAGCTTTATCTCGCTGATGTTTCATTGTTCTTTACTTCTCGTCTTCTGCTCTGCTAACATGTGTCATCCATCCATGTCATGCTGTACAGACCAGGGTAGCCAGCCCATGCCCTTGACCCACGATCCACCACCAGGCAGCATCGACGCCACATCTCCACGCCGATCAATCCTTCGACTTTGATTCAGTAACTAGCTTTATATAATACAGGCTAGAAGAGTAATCATCAGCGAAGTAGCGAAGCAAATCAAGAAGATCCTTTGGCTTGGTGGTGAGTTCGCTCACTGCCTTGACACCCTGCCTAGTATGGCAGGGCTTCTTCGCTTTTGCTGGGTCGGTGGTTCGAACCGCCGTCCTCTTTTCTTTTTGTTTTGTAAATAATCAGCCTCCTACCACTTCACCATGCTAAAACACCTATTGTATACATTTTAGTTCACGTTGTTCTTTTCCTGTCTTTGTTTATGTGCTCGCAGCGTTATGCCGCTAATTTAAGGAGGAAAGAAAACACTCTTACAGCAGGAGTACGAAACTCGAAATAGAGTTCAGGGCATAGGTGTTCACAGCGACAGGCAGCTGCTCTTCACAGGGCCTGAGCGGGGAAAACTCGCGATTCAACAAGTGCCTTACTCTGCGAGACTTTGTCATCTAACACATATTTGTTCACCATCGTTACGTCGCTTCATCATCACATCACTGCATCATATCAAGTCACATCAAATCACACACTGAGTAGTAGCAATCTGTTTCATTCAGCTACCTGATCGAATCAAAGATGTAGTCCAATCCGGTCGTCTTGTCGTTGGACTATCCGAAACTCCAGTCCCATCCTGGGACAAAGCCCTATAGCAAAAAAAGAAAAAGAACAGACTCAAAGGCGTGTCTGGGAATTGGTGAGCAGGTGATGCTCGGGTATTTCGCACGGTTTACGCATAAGGCGACGCCTCCTCATCGTCCTACGAAGAGAAGAGGGCAATGGCCGCGCAGAAGTTGTTGCGGTTGTCCTTGTCGAGGACAGCAGACTTGCCGTCAACGTTGACCATGTTGACACTGGCCTTGGTGCTGAGACCGTAAAGGTGCACCTTGGAGCTCTCGATGCTGACCATGTTGTCTTGGCAGTTGTTCTCGTCGACGCAAACCTGATCGTAATTGTCAAAGAAGCTGTAAAGACCGCCACCATAGATGAAGATATCTTTGGAGCCGACGGCCCGGACACCCCAGGTACGGGCACATCGCTTTGAGCCGCCGGTGCAAGTGGCCTTGAAGTCAGGGTCGCCGAACTTCTTGTTGACAGTGAAGGGAACAGTCGCGTCAGGGTTACCCTGCATATAGGCGGTCTCGGTCTGGATGAGCGACATGTAGACGTTGGCAGCGTCTTGAAGGTGGTAGTTGTACAGGACACTGTGCTCGGAAGCGGTACCCCACAGCCAGGCGCCCTTGGTGCTCTCAATCAAGACACCACGACCGTTGTACAGGTTGATCTGGGAGTGGTCGGAACGGTCGAGCTCGTGGTCGGCAACCCAGAACCAGGTGTTCTCGAGGTAGCAGCTTGACTCCTTGGTCATGTGGAAGAGCAAGAAGGCGCCCATGCACTCAGGCTTGGGTTCGGTCTTGACCTTGGGGGTCTTACTGCAGGTGTCGGACTGGAGCTGAGTACCAGCGGAGCCACCAACACGGAAATGCACGTCAAAAAGACCGGCAGAACCAGGAGTCTCACCAGCAACGTTGAACTCCATCAGGATGGCACCAGGCTGGGGTCCGAGAGTCTCGAACATGAGGTCCTGGATCTCGACGTTGCCGACATCACCAGACTTGCCGACTTGCCAGAGAGGCTTGGGGTTGGCTTGGTCCTTGAAGTTCTTGTCACCACCAGCCATGATGAGGGGCCAGATCTCGCCGACAATCTTGATGTTCTTGGGAACCTTGACAGTGTCGGTCATGACGTAGGCGCCGTGGTCGAAGTAAACAACCTGTCCCTCCTTGATGCCATCAAAGACAGCCTGGATAGCAGCAGTATCATCAGTCTTACCGTCACCCTTGGCGCCCTTGGACTTGACGGAGACGAAGCTGGAGGCAGGAACGTTGTTGTACTGAGGCTTGCTCTTGGTGACGACCTTACCGTTGCTGTCGAGGATAGCCTTGGGCTTCTCAATAGGAGTCTGCTTGGCCTGAATAGCCTTGCCGTTGCCGCCAGTGTAGGCGCGACCTTGGACCCAGGAATCGATCTTGGCATTACCAGCAAGGATGGTAGCTTCGGTACCACCGTTCTTGACAGCAACAGGAACGGAGGACATGTCAACGTTGTCGATGATCAGGGTACCGTTGGTGCCGGTCTGAGCAGGGTCGTAGTTGGAAAGGACACCAACCTGGGTGTCGGCGATCTTGCTGTCAGTCAGGAGGATAGAGCCGACGTTCTGAATGCCACCGCCAGCAGTCATGTCAATACCGACCTGGGAGCCGGAGATGTCAAGGCCGTTGAGGGTCCACAGCCAGTTCCAGTTCATGTAGACAGCAGTGTTGCAGTTGCGGAAAGTCATGTTGCGGCTGGTGAACTGCTGGCTGCCGAAGAAACCACCGTACTTGCCACCAATGAAGGTGAGGTCGGTCATGAAACCTCCGGAACCGTTGTCGATGAAGATACCCTGCTGCTTGTTGTCTTCACTAGGGTCCTCAATCATCTGGAAGACGATGTTCTGGAGAGAGGTGGCTTGGGCAACCTGCCAGTGGATACCAGTACCGGAGCTCTTGGGCATACCAGTGAGGTCAATCTTGAAGTTGCGAATCTGGCGGAAGAAGTTGTTCTGGTTGGTGTGCCAGTTGGAACCGTCGTTGTTGTAGGGGTCGACGTCAATGACGGCCATGCCTTCGAAGTTGGCAGATGGCTTGAGGACGGGGAGATTGGTGATCTCGCCAACCATGTGGGTGTAGTAGTAGGGAAGGATGGGCTTGGAGACGACGTAGGTACCGGGAGGGAAGTAAACAAGAGCGGGAGTAACGGTCGAAGAATCACAACCCTTGCCGCAGCGGTTGCCATCAGAGAAGGCAGAGTTGATGGCGGCAGTGTCGTCGGAGCTTCCATCACCTTTGGCGCCGTAGTCCTTGACATTGCGGAAGATCTTGTAACCCGGAGAGTTACCAAAGGGAACGACACCTTGGCGCTCGATAGAAGAGAACCACCAGGAGCCAGCGGCAGCAGCAGGAGTAACAGGAGCACTGTACTCAGGAGCCTCGGGGGCAGGAGCGGGGGCCGCGGGAACAGCAGCTTGAGGAGCAGCCGCAGCCGGGAGAGTGAAGAGGCGCATGGCCAAAAGGGAGGCGGTGACGATAGTCGAGAGCCCCATGATGACAATGAAAAGCCAGCTAAATCGTTGTCTTTGAGGTGTCGAGTAGTGGTATCGCTGTAGGATGAGTGGTGTTGATATTCCAGCAGTATGCTGTGAAGAAAAAGTTGTCAGTTTTGTACTCGTGGTAGCTTAAGCTTTTTTGCAGAGAAGAAAAATTTGCGAGAGGAAGGTTTGTGTAAGAAAAGTATCAGGCTTCGAGTGAAGCTATCAACAGGCGGGGGAAGTGCGTTATGAAGGATCGATGTTGACGTGAACAATGAACGGCACAATGGAAGAAAAAGAGCAGTTGAATAGATGAGAAGAATGAATGGATGCAAAAGTAAACAAAGCACAACAGTAACACTATGACGTGAATGAGAGTGGTGGTTGCAGTGCGTGAAGCTGGGCTGCCAGCTGGTGACGGCCGTTGACAGTGTAAGTTCGAGTTGCCCAGCAGTGCCTCAGCATCGAGGTGGCCCAGGGTCTCTTCTTGAATCCCACGGCCACTGGCCTTTCATTATAGTCTGGCACTTGCTCAAAGCGGTACTCGGGGTGAAAGGGCTTGTAACGGTTTTGGTCCCTTGTTCTGGTTGCATATAGAGGCTTGCACAAATAAACTTACCACGAAACAGGTCGAGGAAAAGCCAAAGACCTGAACTAGTGTATGACGAAAAGATCGAGCTATTCAAAGGGGGAAACGAGAAGATGGCGCACTCTTTAAATTGGTGTAAATTGCACACACACGGAAAAAGAAGAAAAAAGAGAGAGGGTGGTGATCAAAGCAATGACAATGTTCCAGACATGCAAGTGAAGAAAAAGAGAGACAGGGAGAGACACGCAAAGGCGCGTGTTCACACTAGAAAGAGTGTCGTGATGGTGGATGGTGTGGTGGTTGAGATACAGAGCGAAAAAAAGAGAGACAGGTGCAGGTGATTTGACCTTATATGTGACTTAAACTAACAATGAATGACTTCCTGTAGGAGTCTCGACTGGGCTCACCTTGTCCTTGTCATTGCTTTTGGCATGGCCACTGCTAGTACCTCTACCATGGGCAGGGATCTCATCGTAGTAGTAACCCTCGACGGATGGCATCCGCCGTCTCTGCGTCGGCGAGCCAGCCATTTCGGTGGAGTTATCCATGGTGTCGTCCTTCAAGGGGTCTGAAGAGAGCGTTATTGGCTATGGGGTCATCACGTCCTGTTTCAAACGCGGCCGGTAGTGGTCCAAGCGAGCGGATGGGATTTGTACCTCTGATTTGAGGATGAAGGATGAAACAAATATATTCCGAGCTAGATAAGAATAAACGGTAATGTTTATGCTAATTGAGGATATGTTGAGGGAGGCGAATGGTGAAGGTGAAGAGACGAGATTTGGCAGAATGACACGAAAGGGAGAGGAGACAGCCAGGAATATTGAGCGAGGTACCTTCCCCAATGTACCTAACACGCAACCTACTAGATAGGTATGAATGCCTAAAAAGGAAAGTACAGTAGAGAGCCTCCGAAGTGAGACTAGCGCCGTGTCGTTTCAATAGTTGTAGGTGAATACTCCACTGGTCCTCGGGCTAAGCCAGCGGGTGGCTTTCGCCAGTTCCTAGGCGGATCAAAAGAGCCGGGGGTCAATGAATAGTCCATGATTAATTTTTAGCAAGCGGCAAAGAAACAAAAACAAAAGCTCCGTTCATCAGCCATCATGAGGCTCGGCCACAAGACCCAGAACCAAAAAGGGTCGGGTGGGTGCCTTGCAGCAGGATCGATCAGACATGACCCCATGTGGCATCCAACCCCAATACTAGCTCTTTCCATAAATCATTAGATTAGTTAGTTTGAATAGAGCTTAGGTACGCTTAATCCCCACCAAAAGTGCCTTCATCATTCCTCCCAAACTCTCTTTTTTTTGTCTCTTTGTCTCTACTGCTCACTCTTTATCAAAGCAAAACTGCATTCCTTTCCACTTGAAGCATTGCGCCTTGTCCGCTAATTACATTAGTGACTTCCTTCGCCACAGCGTAAAATCCTCCTCATATGTCTCAGCCCCAACCGTCCAAACACGCGCGCGACTACCCATCAGATAAGCGCTTGGCAATAGGATCGACTTGGCTTGGCCGTGCGTGGTTCTGATAGATTGGACCTAGTCTAAATAAAGAGGGAGATTCGCAGTAAGGGTCCCACCATGTCACAGTTTGTAGTTGATGAAGCTCCGTAGTGGCGGTTATCAAAGACCATTTGGAGTTGGCCCCAAGGGTTCAAGCAAGTTTTAATCAGAGAAACTTTTATTAGGGTCTATAGTTGGTTCATGCTATAGGATTTTGTTTTTCCGAACCTTGATTTCCTTTCCATCAGAACTCGGGCAAATAACTGAAAAAAGGGCATGACAGCCAACAAGCATCCCTCGAGGTCCCCTGTTTCAAAACACAGCTCTCCACTTCCCGCCGCACCACTAAAGGGCATTCCACCAAAAACATTACGCCTTTGCCGCCCAAAGACATGCACTACATCATTTTGACCCAAATAACCCCAGTTATAGTCGCATTGAAAGGTCAACAGTTACTCACATATGGCATAAATTACAATAGTACGTATAGTAGTATATCATATAAGCTAACCCAATCTTGACAGTTCCCTCTGGAAGAAACATCCAAATCAGGTGAACATATTAATTCAGGGTGGTCACTTATGCAATCCTGCACCATCTGTTTCTGAATCCTCCCAACATCGTCCCTTCACATGATCGACGTCTCTTCATCACACGCTTCGTGTTTCACTCCGCATCCCACGTCCCACATCCCGCATTTCCATATTGATGCGCACTCCCATCATCTTCCTTCGTTTCACTAAATACCCTAGAACCCTACAATCACTTAAACGTTTCTTTAGCCTTGCTGTTGTGAAACGACATGGGAAAAAACGACCGGATGATCGAAAACAATCTGACAGGTAGCATAATTCGGTTTAATCATTCAAACTCCAGACTCATCTAAATGTGATCAAAATCGCTAATCAACGCTGTTGGCGATCATCCATTTGAGTAATAATACATCGCCGAATCTCAAATGTGCCTCCGTGAGGTTGCACGCATGCATGTACCATGTCTCCAACATGCCCCAAATGCTACAAGCTACCTTGAAAACAGTCTAATCAAGCCCTTCCATGTCATAAGTCATTACAGCCAGGTCGAATCCCCATGGCCCATTATTACTAGTATCCTTTATACCAACCCCATCGCTGCTCCAGAACTTAGATAAATCCTCCATTCAGCTCAACAGGTTTGGCACTCTCGATGGTCTCAATACCTTCGACATCAGCACCAAAATCCATGATCAGGATTTTCGGATCTTGTCCAGTGCTGACGATGCGACGGTAATCACTCTTGGCGCTCAGGACCCAGCTTGCATGCCATTTGGGGAAATCGAGCAGCTGATGTCCTGTCTCCATATCCCACACCTTTATGTCGGTGTCGTAGCTTCCACTGACTAGTCGACCGCTCACACTGTCTATGTGAAGGCTGCGGACCAGGTTCTCATGTGCACGCATCTCCCGCAGACACTCGCCAGTGTTGGCATCCCAGATGCGGATCACCTTGTCATTGCCGGCGGATGCAATGTATCGACCATCTTCGGAAAATTGGGAACAAGCCAAGCCCTTTGTGTGTCCTGTGAATTCGCGAATGTTCTTTCCGGTCTCGATGTTCCACAACTTGACCCGGAAATCTCCCGAGCAGGACACGATGGTGTTGCCCCGCATCTGTACCGCATTGACAGGGCCGTTGTGACCTCGAAGCTGCTTAATCAAGTCACCCGTGTTGCGGTCCCAGACGCAAATGGTAAAGTCCTTACTGCAAGTCACGATATGCTTGTCGTCAAAAGCAAGATCGAGGACGGCAGCAGTGTGGTGTCGAAGTCGGCGGATGGGTCGGTATCCAGCACGAACGTCATAAACAATGCAGGTAGAGTCAGAAGATCCAGTTACAAGAATTTCGTCGTCGTACTGCAAGCACAGAATAGATGCCATGTGATGAGTCGGGAACGACCTGATGGCAGGCACGGAGAAGTTTGACCTCTCATTATCAGAGGAGCCAGAAGCAAAGTGAGTGGGTTGGTCATCCTCGTCATAAAGCACATCGGGCTCGTTGATAACCTCTTGAGGTCCAATGACGAGACTGCATTGGAGAGTGTGCATGTCCCAAACACGGATCGTCTTGTCACGGGAACCAGTGATGATTTTATGCCTATCAGAGTTAGTAGATAAACTACAAATGGCACAGGTGATTTGACTTACTCGTCGAACTGCAGGCAATAGATACTATCCTTGTGCCCGTTCAGATAGACAGGTCTAGCTTTACCAGTCTTCCATCGCTGGCTCAACTCTTGCTTGACGCGATAGATTTCTCTCCAGTCATTGACAGGCGAAACAGCAGGAACTCCGAGGCCACTTCCGGGCACAACCGGCTCACTGGTCGCATAGGTGGCGGTTGTCTCTCGAAGACAAGACTCACGCCAGATGTGTTGGTTACTCACGATCTTATTCCATCCCTTGCATACCATAGCAGCCTTGGTGAGAGCCGCGGCATCAAGATTTGCCAAAACATGGATGGCAAGCTCGGCAGGAAGTCTGGAGATGAAGTCGATTGTGCTAATAGCGGTGTTCTGCTCCGTCTCATTCTCGCACTCGACACCCGGAAGGGTTACTGTAATTCCGATACCGCTCTCTCGGTCGTTGCTCTCATCGTTGGTGCTGGGATTCAACCACATGTTATAGAGACCTTGACGAGCAAGGTACTCGTTCTGCATGGCAGCCGACGCCTTGGCAGCAGCTCCCGAGTTACTGGGAATAACAGGTGGCTCATCACCAAAGCCAGGAATGGGCAGATGAGAAGTATTCTCGTATTGGTAGGTGGTATGCTCGCGGTTAAAATCGAGGCCGTAGATGGATCGTGAACGGCGCAAAGTAGCTTGTCGAAGTCTATTCCAAGTCGAGTGCGCACCGTTGTGAGAAGTGGTAGGTCGACCGGTCTCGGTATTCTCGTGGGTATCCTCAGCGATAGAAGGTCGTCGGTTGACCATACGATTGATGGAAAGCGAAGCACGTCGGAACATGCCCTTAATTTGCTTGGCACCAGATGTGTGGAAGTGGTGATGATTTTGATTCGGATCGTGCATGTCGTCTTCAGCGTCGTCGATGGCGAGATCGGTAAGATGTCGAGGTAAGTTTTGTACATGAGAATGATCATGCCCAAAGGCAAATGACTTGGGTCGTCGCCAGGGCATGGAAAGGCTCATGCTGCGATTCCGTTGGGGCTGAGCTGTGTGGATGGCACCTGCTTCGCTGGCAACCTGTGACTTGGCTGTTGAGTCGGCCATTGTAGAAGACTCGGACGGAGATTCCATCATGGCTTCCTGAGCAGGAGCCCAGTCGTTGACGGAAAAGATGCGCTTGGACATGTTTTGGCTTGGATCGAGATTGTTGAAAGTCTTGATAAGGATCGTATATTAAAGCGAACAAGTTGAACTTGTTGGAGTTGCAAGTACAGATGAACGATGACGATAGAGATGAATATAAAGAGTGTCGACTATCGACTCGAACCAGTCGATTGAAGTAAATTACGAGCTGAATGAATGCGCTCGTCGTGGGACCCGGATGTCGATAATTGTTTACTGTTACGGTCGCAAAGGCGGTCGTGGGTCTTCTCTTTAAAGCTTCGCGACCTTGTTTTTGGGCCCGATTGCCGGACGTGCGGTACAGTTAGGTTGCGACGGTGCAACAACACGATAAACGAAAGAGGTTACAAAGAGCTTAATCCTCGTTATAACCGTTTTCAGCACGCTGTCTCAATCTCAAGAAAAGAAGGAAGAACAGCAGGACGAAAAAAAGGAGGAAAGGAATGAAGATGTATGTGAGGGAGAGAGGGAGATAGAAGGCTTTCTTGAAGGGTTAAGAAGAAAAAAAGCGTTGCAGCGATTAGCAATCCCGGCTCAGACAATCAACAAGACAAGGAACAGGGGGGAGAGGTGGGTAGCCAGATTTTTAAATTCAACGAACATGGAGCAAAGCAACTCTTTCGATTCGTAGTAAATGACCTTTGGACTTTTTTCACAGCGAGTCAGAAGAACGGGATGATCAGGGGAATCGAAGAATGAGATGGAGGTGTAATTACTGCAATCTAGAAGGAGGGAAAAGTATCCCTTAACAGTCAAGGGTGAAAGTCTAAGGCGAGACACGTTACGGATTGACTCCTGTCTGTGATGTAAGGCGAACTCTTTAGCACAACAAGACACTACTAATGTTAGCGTTGCCCCCAGAAGCAGCCTTGGAATGCGGGAAGAGGCCGATTTCTTGGTTCATTGCGGCAGAGGATCCAGTTTTCTCGGGGACAGCGATAGAGCTCTCGGTCCAGCGGTATTTGTTTGAGGGTAAACAGAGAGATATTATTGTAGATTTTAATTCACTCAATTATAAGCAGCAACACACATGCCCAACGTTCTTCTCTTTGTTACACTGAAGCGGTGAAAGTCTCTTGAACTAACAACGCTGTGGCTAGCCGTCCACCTCCCCACCAATTCAGCTCTCTTCAGCCATCTGGCATTGGATGGATGAGAAACTGGGGGAGGAGAAACTCTGCTGCGGGTGATGGTGGCGATGGGCTAGATCGTAATTACATATCTAGTATGCTTATTTCCGGGTCCAGATAAAATCTCAGGAAAGAGACTGACTTGGAAATGTTTACGAGTCAATACACAGTATATCTTTTTAATACCATGACGCTCAGTCCTTCCATTCCTTCAGCTTTGATCTTTTTGTCGTTGGATATGGTATCAGAAGAACCCCAAGAAGCATCTGTGTAACACAGTTTCACCATCAACAGCGTTACAGTTCGATATCTACGAGTCCAGGGTTCTGCATCAGCACCCCAACCCCCAAAATATAGGTACTGTACCCCGGATTTTACGGCCTCACTTTACTGGCTGATCTTAATTTGCAGGGATTAAAATAATTTGCTTTTAGGACCCTTATCAACTTCCTACAAACTTTGGTAGCCACAAAAATGTGATTGTTAGCTGCGTTGTTTGATCGACAGTAGTCTGATCACGTACATGATTTACTGATTCTGAGGTTGTTGTGACTTGACTGAAGAAGTGGAAAAGTCTGATTGTTCTGGAGGAAGTGATCGACAGACGTTGCAGAAAACTGGAGGTAGTCTATCGACTGGAACTGAGAGTCGGAGAGCCAATACCGGATTCTTTCAAGTTGTCAAGTGTTCTCGATCTGAGATTGGAATGATCTTTTTCAATCTCACCTGACTCTGAGTTTCAAAATCTGAAGCTTAATTGCGACCAAAACGCCAAGTGTGATGAAGTTTGTGTCACCGCATCATCAAAACTACCCTATGTCACTAAACACACCAAGTTGTGATAGCATTGCAAGAGCTCGAAACTCGACTCATATCACACACAAACAATTTCCTCTTATAGGCTCAGGTCTCAGAACAATGGGTTTCAAGCAATGAAAAACCAAGCACCCGCAGCTTACCGTTTACTTAGTCAAGGTTTGTCGTAGATACTCATCGTCGGGAGGATAGTGGATCAAGTTTTTCCCGCGTCAAGGGTCCATAGAAGTTTTTGTGAAAATAAGTTATCAGATATCAAATGAAAACACCACGTTGCGACATCGTCACCTCGACTTGTTTACTCAAACTCACTTCTTATAACCCAATCGAGCTCCATCACTTACCAAACCACCACTACAACCACCATGGACGCTCCAAAGAGACCTGCCCAGGTGGCTTTTCGCATCCATCCCCTCTACCGCATCTTCTTCCTCGTTCTCGAGCCCATCTCGGCTCTTGTCGGCGCCTTCTTCACTCACTTCCGCCAAGAAATATACCTGACCCTTCTCGACGCTGCCTCGGCACCGACCGCTCCAGCACCAAAGGCTACGTCGGTTGCCATGTCGCAGCTCGCCAACATGTACTTCTTCTTCGCGCTCAACGAGGCGCTCGTGCTGCGGTCCACGGCGGATCTGAGGGTTTGGAGGACTGTGCTGCTTGTGCTTCTCATCGCCGACGTGGGACACTTGTTCTCCATGAGTGAGCTGGGATCGCGGGTTTACTGGGATGTTGCGTCGTGGAATGCGAGCGATTGGGGGAATGTGCCGTGGGTTTATGCTGGTATGACTATGAGAGTTTGTTTCTTGATGGGTTTTGGACTGGGAGAGTCGAGGGTTTTGAAGAGGAAGGCTTGAGAGTCGTCGTTGAGTTGGGTTGGTTATAGCCAAGTTCGGTGTTTGAGATAGGGAGATTTCTCGGTTTAGATAGCGATTTTGTTAAAGAGTTGGAGATTATAAGAAAAAGACTTGGATATTATTTGACTACGCCTTTATGAGACATGTTATAATGAGTCTAAAACACATGATGGTATCTATAAGAATCACCTCCATCAGGACATACGACCTTGGGCCCAGATACTATTGTAAACAAGCTTATATTGAAGCGTCATCAAAGCTCTCTTATGATCTTTCCCCCCCACAATCCTTACTAGAGGAATTTAGTATCAGCCGTCTTCCCACGATACTCCGACCGCTCATGTCTAGAGTCATGATGGACCACAAATGACTCCCACCCAATCAAGTCACCGCATCGGCTGTCGGCTATCGCGTGTCGCTTACAGGCAGAGAGCTTCAAATCACTGCAAGTCGGCTTATCACCCGAAACCCCCAAACAAGTCCCCCAATGTCGCGCTCGAATCATATCAAATGGTGATTGTTCATGATGGAGGGGTTGACCAGGGTTCCATTGATATGCTTTGTCACTTCTGCCCCTCATTACAATCCGACGTAAACGGCAGTCAGCGCGATGAGATGAGGGGTGAGCTTCTTCGAGTGGGGGTTGTCCTGTCCAGGTTGTTATGAGGAGGGAAGGGATCGCGAGGTTTATAAAGATTCAGAATACCCCAATCGTGCCATTGACTCTGTTCTCTTTTCCTCGTCTTTTTGTCTCTATCCCATATACCCCCAGTAGCTTCATCCATAACATACACCATATACATCATGTCTGTCCCCGAAAAGTTCCAAGGCTTCCAGTCACCTAGCGCCGAGCACTGGACCGACTTCCAGAAGAACTCGTTCGAGCCTCGTCCCTTTGGTGAATACGATGTCGACATCAAGATCGATTGCTGCGGTGTCTGCGCCAGTGATCGTCATACCATCAGCGGAGACTGGGGTGGTTGTCCCTACCCTCTTGCTGTCGGCCACGAGGTTGTCGGCAAGGTCCTTCGTGTAGGCGACAAGGTCACTCTCGCCAAGGTCGGCGACCGTGTTGGTGCTGGTGCGCAGGTTTGGTCGTGCTTGGATTGCCGTCAATGCAAGAACGACAACGAGACCTACTGCAAGGACCAGATCGACGCTTACGGCGCTGATTACCTTGACACCGGATTCAAGACCCAGGGTGGTTACTCTTCTCATACCCGAGTGCACGAGTACTGGTAAGTAGACATGAGTTTCCAGACTTTTATAGGTAACTGACATGCTTGCGCAGGGTCTACCCTATCCCCGAGGCCCTATCCAGCACCCAAGCTGCCCCCATGCTCTGCGCCGGTATCACCGTATACAGCCCACTGAAGCGTCTCGGCTGCGGCCCCGGAAAGAAGGTCGGCATCGTTGGTATCGGGGGTCTCGGCCACTACGGTGTCATCTTCGCCAAAGCGCTGGGTGCTGAAGTCTGGGCCATCTCCCGTTCGCGAGCCAAGGAGGAGGACGCTCGCAAGATGGGCGCCGACGGATTCCTGGCTACAGGCGAGAAGAATTGGACAGAGGGCCACAAGATGACCTTTGACATCATCATCAACACCGCCACCTCTTTTGAGGGCTTCGCTCTCAGCGAGTACCTCAGCCTTCTCGATATCCACGGACACTGGAACTCGGTTGGTCTGCCTGGCGGTGACGGTATCCAGATTCGCAACCAGGACTTTATCAGCAACGGTTGCTACATCGGCACATCTCACTTGGGCAGCCGACGTGAGATGCTCGAGATGCTTCAGCTCGCTGCTGACAAGGGTCTCAAGTCGTGGGTTGAGGAGATTCCCATCTCCAAGGAGGGTCTTCAGCAGGCCATGGAGGCTTTGAGGACAAGCTCTGTTCGTTACCGATCTTGCATGACCCACTACGACGAGGCCTTTGGTGCTTAAGCGGATGGCATTTTTGTGTAAATAAAAGAAAGGAGTTTTGTTGAGATCGTCTTTATGAGTTTATGAGAGAGTTAATAGTGGAGCGAAGATTGCTCTTGTTAGCGGAGATGGAAGACACCTTGATGGGTTGAAATGACGAATGTCTGGGGGGCTTGATCTACAGATGTGATTATTTCCCAATGAATTGATGAACTATTGGAAGCAAAACTGTGTGACGTTGGACAAACCAAGGTTTACAGCCGATGTCGGTGACCGTTGAAGCCTGCTTACAAAATCAACTGTGTTTTGTTAAGCTGGGAGACTCTTTTCAGCTTCGTCAAAGAGCATCGTGAAGTTTAGCGTTGATCCATTAATAGGCCTGTATCCGTAAAGCTTGGCCTGTTCCACTGAGACTCCCCACAGAAAGCCGTAATTTCGTGGGGTCTCCATCTCTAGAGGTTCAGGAAGTTATCGATTGTTTAGTACAACCGATATTCCCCTCTAATGCTGATTGTAAGCCATCAAGTAACATGCCATCTATAGTATTCATGAATATTTGCTTCTCAAAGCCACCGCAACGTTCTTTAAGCCACAACTTATAGACAACCAAGCTGAGAACCCTTGTTCTAATGTATCACCCCAGAAATATCTAACCCACCTCCACGTTTTCTGGACCATTCCTAATCCTGTCTCGCCGAAGCCACGCGAAAACTATCCCCGGTTTTCTCCAGCGGAGACCGGCGGACCATCGTCAGTGACTCAACGGCTTTCTGTAGCCAGGCGGGCCATGGTGTAAGCCGTGTGCTACGTAGTGAGTCTTTCTAGTATTGTTTGTATTCTTTTTGGCAGTCGTTTTGGGCTTCGGTCGTGAATATGAGAAGGTGTGATTAGCAATCCATGAGCGCCGGTATAATTCCAATGCAAGGTAAGAGTCATGGTTGTAGGGCGAAAGATTGTTTAAGATGAAGCCCATCGCCCTTTGTTTGGGGCGTTTGGTGATACCTTCAGTTACACAATATTCAAAGACAACTACCATCAATACAACTAACCCATCTCTTGAATCTTCATTGACCATCTTTCCTGCATAACTGCTTGACAACAATTGTTTTTCTAATCATCATTATGTAAGTCATATATCTTCATCAAGTCACAACTTCACGACTAACAGCACCACAGGGGACAATCATCAGCATCTCCCACTTCTCCTCTCCCAAGATCTCAAAACTCAAGCCCCAGAAGCTCATCATTAATTATGGATCTCACAACGCGATTCAGCCGCTCCTTCAGCAAGACTGAGGTCACCTCCGTCGGCATCTCACCTTCTACTTCTGCAGCCTTTGCCATTTACACCGCAGCACAAACCGCCCGATCCTGGATTGACGTCTTTGACATCAAGAACGGAGACGGATACTCCAAGACCAGCGGCTCGCGCGCTGTCTTCTCGCCCCAGGGCTCCCGCTTGGCGACCGTTCGAGATTGGACTGTCCAACTTACAGGCGGCGTTGAATTTCACCACTCAAGCACTGTTTTCCTGCGGGACTACATGAGTGGTAAGACTGCTTGCGAACTCAAAGAAGCCAAGGGCGAGCCAATCGCTTGGAGCCGTGATGGCAGACTCGTCGCGGTGGGAGAGGCCAAGGATCGGGTTGGAGTATGGGACGTCAAGAGCGGAACTCGAGTAGGAAGGGTTCTGGGCCACATCGACGTTGTTACCCACGCCGCTTTCCTTCCCGACTCCAGCCTGGTTACAATCTCACGCGATGGGACGCTGAGAATCACCAACACAACGACTTGCAAGACGATTCGTCGTCTTGAGATTGACGGCTCCAACAACCCCCGGGCTCTAGCCGTTGGCCCCGACGGACGATGCATCGTTTCAGTTTGGGGAACAAACGTGCACATCTGGGTGCCCTCGGCGAACGACCTGACGTCCTACAATCTCAACGCGGTGCGACGCTGCGAGGGATGGCCGTTGGCTATCTCGCCCGACTGTCGATACATGCTCTGCAGGACCGAAGATGGCTTCGACATCATGGACGTTGCGACGGGTTCGGTCATGTACGAGGAGGCTACTGGAGAAATGGTAATGTCTGGGGCTTTTGCAGAGGATGGAAGGACTCTGGTTCTGGGAAGAATGGATGGCGTTGTAGAAGTTCGGGATGTTTTTGACGGGAGGTATTGAAAAGTGATACCCAGTGGACATACAAATTGTAACTTGGTTTGATAGATGTGCTCCGGATGGTAATGAGGCGCTTGATATTCAAGGCGTTAGGGAGATGCGAGTGCTTTCGAGTTAGGTATTCGACACCATTAATACATAAAGAGCATATGCCAGGCTCTCAACAGCAATTACTACTCTCGATGCTCAACTAGTGCAGTGTAAGAACTGGAGATGGGTCTCTGGCTAGTAGTATCATATATGTGACTATTTTAGTTTGATACGTTGACCGCTCTTATCCTTTTCAGCTATATCATAACAAATCTAGGCCCTCTCAGAACTTGAGATGCCTTCTCTCTGTACCGCATCAATAGCCTTTGAAGCAATACGTTGATCATCTTCAAATGACACAGTAGATCCAATATCACCAAAGCTCACCCAAACAGTATCAAAATCCTCATTTTCCTGCTGTGTTCCCTGTTCCGGAACAATCGTAGAATCTGCGATACCGACATACCAAAATATAATCTTGAGCACACCCTTCGCCATACGCTGAGAAACAGCAATGGGTTCCGTGATAGCTCTTGGACGATCCTTTTCTTGGGCTGAGGTAGCAAGTGAATCAATGGCGACAGGGAGGAGCTGAACCTTTACTCCAATTTCCTCGTAGGTTTCTCGGAGAGCTGTTTCTTCTAGGTTTTCACCTATGTCTTTGCGGCCTTTGGGAAGCATATATTCCTCAGTCTCTCTCATGTGAATGAGCAGGACTTTGGACCTTGAAACGTCTATCGTCACGGCGCCGCAGCTGATGGCGAATTGGTCTGAAAAGAAGAGGCTCCTGTCCATAGACATGTCTTTTCTTTAAATGTCTACACAACAAGTCATTAATTATGGATATGATCCGAGCATTTACCATTGTACACTTGCTGATCTTTGTGCAAAGAGAAACCGTCGTCCGTGAAAGGAAAAAAAAGAAAAAAAGCCAATAAAGTGAGTTGATGCAGTAGTGGCATGGAAATGTTCAGTGTATTGACTTTGATTATAAGACGTTCTTCGTGGCAAATCCCCTTCTTCCCGAGTGGTTTCACTATGAGAAGAGAGATCGGATGATGACAGTTGGGTCTTCGGGTACATGGCATTCTTGTCATGGAGCTTTCTTCGGTTGGACGTATCGACAGCGAAGGCCAAGATTGGCCTTTGAGCCAGGTTGTGATGGAGGCTTTTGGTACTTTTATGTCGATTCTGGTCCTGTTTGAGACTTGGGCCAAAGTGGTGGGCCCTCTATGAGTATTACTCCTCGGTGGGATATATACCGAGAGTTGAGAAGATGGCGTGGCGATGCGGGGTCGCATCAGGAGCCTGAATGAGATTGCAGGGCTTCAATATAGTGAGATGCACAATTAAATGTATTAGTGTTCTAAGTCGTGGATAGTAATAGTGGATTAGTCTCGACTATGATGATAGTTGACCGAACAAAGAAGACAAACCACAGTCGAACTCGTCCGAAGAAATGGCTAGATATGTATTGACAGGAGGTTTGCGCTATATATTTCGTATATACTAGTGGGTTATCTCTAGGAGGATATCTAAGATCCCGAAAATCTGGGGTATTAGTTACCGAACCGAACCCCCGGAGCGGGAATGTGGAGAGAATCTCGAGACCCGAGATCTTGGGATAGATGCATTAGATCAACGTCCCGACATGGGGTAAGAGTTTGGGTTTCTATAAATCAGAATACCATAACGAAACAGGGCCATCCTAGTCAATTAAACTTTGATTGTGTTTTACCAGATTATCTTCGGTCTGAGTCGTTTCTATATGAACTGTAGACATCCGGTCAGGGTATCAACTCATCATGGCAGACACAAAAGATTATCCCAGCCTTGAAGCCGTCATATCAACAGATCACATTGAAGACAAAGTCAGGCCACAAACAAACCATCATGAGAGCCATGGTCACATCGAAGGAAACGCCCTGCTGGTCAGCAGAAAAGGCGAGATTCGCAAAATTCCAGTGCCATCCTCGGATCCCAATGATCCTCTCAACTTTCGCCCTTGGGAAAAGTATGGAATTGTGTTTTGCTGCTGTTGGTTCTCTGTTATGGGTCTTTCGGTGGCGAGTGGTCTAGGTGCTATTCTGAACGTTTTTTTCGAGATGTATATCCCGCAAGGCTATGATTCAGACCAGATTGTTCTTCTTATCACATTGCCGACCTTGTTCATTGGTCTTGGTAAGTTGACATCTCAACCACCTTGATTCTAAGTATTATACTTACGCGGTATCTTCTAGGAAACTACATCATTCTTCCCCTATCCCTTGCCTTTGGTCGTCGTCCCATCTTTCTCATCTCCATGATGGTCCTCTTCGTATCCAGCATTGCAGCAGCTGTACAAGACAGTTACAGCGGTCATCTCGCCTCTCGTATAGTACAAGGTATCGCAACAGGAGCATCCGAATCCCTTCTCCCCCTCATGCTCACCGAAGTAACGTTTCTCCACGAGCGAGCCTTCATCTTCGGTTTGTACTGGATGCTCCAGAATGCTCTCTCCCAGACTCTGAACCTAGCGTCCTCTTACATCAACGCGGACCTCGGATGGCGCTGGTATTATTGGATATTCACCATCACTGTGGGAGTTGGGCTGTTTATTGCCTTCTTCTTGGGTTTCGAGACACAGTTCACTCGTCCGGCTGCTTCGCTTGATGGCCAGCTTGTCGTCACGGATGAGTTTGGTGTTACAAAGGTCATTCCTGATGCCGAGGCTCAGACTTATCTGGAGGAGATGGCGAGTTCTGGATTGACGCCTCCCAATGCTGGAAATCCTGCTGAGGATGTTGATCGCAAAACGTACTTGCAGCGTCTTCAGCCATGGTCTAAACCATCTTCACAGCCACTGCTAGTTATTCTTCTGAGCTGGAAGTACATGATTATGTCGTTCTCATCACCTGGTATCTTGTATGCCATGCTCACGTCGTCTATTGCTCTTGGCTGTGGTGCAGGCATGTCTTTGACCTACAACCAAGTCTTGATGGAAAATTACCACTGGCAAGCCAAGAATATCGGCTTAATCAATGTCGGAGGAGCCATCGGAGCGATATTAGCCATGTTATACTGCACGTTCCTTGCTAACCCTTTTGTCATGTGGATGGCTCGTCGAAATCGCGGTATTCACCAGCCCGAGCATCACCTCATCACCCTAGCTCCTGCTGCAGTCATCGGCGTAGCAATGCTTCTTCTATATGGCTTCACTGCCGGTGGCGGGGCGACTTGGTGGGGACCGTATCTGGGCTGGACCATCTACCAATACTCTTTCACGGCCGTCCTCATTGTTTCTACCACTTTTGCCTCTGAAGCTGCTCCCAAGCATCCTGGTCCAGCGATTGTCACTGTCGTTGGTACCAAGAATGTCATTTCCTTTGGAGTTACGTATGGCTTGACTCCAATGGTTGAAGAGCATGGTTTCAAGTGGGCTTTTGGTGTCTTGGCTGGTATATTCGGTGCTATCTTCTTGTTGGGCATTCCTGTTTGTATCTGGAACCCCAAATGGCGGGCATTTGTTGCTGAGAAGGAGGCTCGAAAGGGTACTACTACGACCGACTAATTGGGAGTTCTCGTTTAACTATAATCCCGCATATTGACTTGATTTAACTATAGTCGCTGAATAGCTGTGTATGCTTACGATAACTCAGGCTACGAACGGAGCAGAACGTGGGCCCGAACCGAATCGGCTTCAACCGAACCGAAGTCATACATAGCTTCCAACCGAATATGACTACCTTGTACGGGTAGCAATACTTACAAAGCTGCATGTTACATCTAAAATTAAATGCTATTATCACACATTGTTGAAATGTAGAGCTGGAAGCTTCAATAACTTCCGATCTCTCTTCCGGAGCTCCGCTTGAACAATTCCGGTAGACGGCAAAAGTGGACACCGGGCTTCCGTGTTCCGGGTCGGGGGACCGCACGCACAGGAAGGTAGTACGGTCTGGGTGACGAACAAGTCCGTTCTTCTTACGATTTCATCGCTCCCAGCAACATGAGCTTTTTATTTTCCGTCCCACGGCCTAGTATCACCATCTGGTCATACCAAAGATCTCGAGTTCCAATTCTCTGCTAAACAAGCAGGTTCCCTACGTCTCACAAATGATGCGTCTCCCTGGATGGATAGCTCTTTACTTCCATTGTCTCCGACACATTATCATTGGTCAATACTTGCAAGACAACCACTGGTCTAGTTCAACGTTATGCGGCTCTTGCGGTCTTGGCGGATTTTGGATAACTTATATCCGATGCGCCCCCTTGGAACAGACACTCTAGCTAATTTGAGATACGCTAACCTCTTGTCGTATTCACACATGCTAGGCTATCACTAGATCAATATGCATGGTCGAAAGGTCTTGTATCGGCCCAGCAGCTATAATGAACTTAGAGGTACTGGTCTGTATTTTCTCAGAATAAGAAATATAGAGACGTCATAGCAAACCTGGCAAGGGTATGCGCCTTCTGGCGTATACAATCCGATTGGTTTGTTGTTCAGGCGGGGGATTCAATCAATATATGCGCTAACCTCGAGTCGTATTCACTGATACTAACTACTTGTTTATCTCCGATGCGACCAGCAGATGGCTATCAAGACGCATAAGACACTCTATTCCGTTCATTTGCGCTAACCTTCAGTCGTATTCACTGGTACTAAACGTTTATTTCATCGTCATTGACCATATTCTCATTGCCGTATTATGGCAAGTCCAGGTTTAGGCAAATAACTATAAGAGTCGGGGATGGATGTCTATAATTCAACACACCAGATCTTTCAGACCATCAGACAATCTGTCCATCAATAGAAACTATGTCTCAGAACAAAGCTGCATACCTCGTCGCCGTAAAGACTCCCCTCGAGATCAAATCGGCTCCATACCCTGAACCCCAAGACGACGAGGTCATAGTCAAGAACCATGCAATCTCTCTCAATCCTGTCGATTGCGCCCAGCAGAAGCTTGGCACCCAATTTCCATGGCTCAAGTTTCCGGCCATACTAGGCTTCGATGTCGCCGGGAAAATTGTAGCCATCGGCTCCGGTATCACCAAGTTCAAGATTGGTGACCGTGTCGCTGGCTTTCATATGGGTACTTTCCAAGAGTACGTTCCCGTGAGCGAACACTCTTGTGCCAAAGTACCCGAGAATATCAGTTACGAAGAAGCAGCTATAATTCCTCTGTGCTTGAGCGTCGGTGCCAAAACTTTGTTTCATCCGGAATACCTGGCGCTTGATCTTCCCACCCCTGACACCAAGGCCAATGGAAAGGTCATTCTCATCTGGGGAGGATCTACCAGTGTTGGATGCAATATGATTCAGCTTGCCAAAGCAGCCGGATTCGAAGTCATCACCACAGCATCACCCAGAAACTTTGACTATCTCAAGAAACTGGGTGCCAGCCAAGTCTTCGACTACAACTCACCCTCGATTAAAAAGGATCTGCTTGCCGCAGTTCAGGGAAAGACAGTCGCCGGTTCTATCGCTAACGGAGGTTTGGATACGTCGCAGTACGCTGCAATCGTGGAGGCTTGCGCAGCTGTCGCTTTGAGCTCGCCGGACAATTGCAAATTGGTTCCTTTGACAATGGTGCCTTGCTTCGATTTACCAGAAGGTGTCGAAACCAAGTTCATCGTGCCACTGTCGCCAGACAAGGAACTTTCTTCGTGGCTTTACAACGACTATATCTCGAACGAGTTGGCAAATGGTACCTTTGTACCGGCACCGGAGCCCAAGGTTGCTGGTCATGGGCTTGAGGCTCTTCAAGCTGCTATGGACACTCTTGATGCCGGAGTATCAGCAAAGAAGATCGTGGTTACGATGTAGCAAGAGGATTAAGAGAACGAATAGGATTAACTGGATTTGTGAAGGTCGTTTAGTGACAGGATAGTCATACATTTTTCACCATTATGTTCGAATCTATCTTCTCAGGTGCTATATATCTTGCCAGAACTCAAACATATGACGACGCAAGTAATCGTAGACCCGTGTGTTGAAGATCTGCGCATGAGCCATATCGGTAGAATAAAATCTGAGTTAACCCTCTGTTCTGTTCGGTTCATTTGGTAGTGAAAGTCTAGTAGCTGATCCTGTAACAGTGAACAATGCTGTTATCGATGGGTTTCAAATGACTGTATGGAGGTGAATCATCTTGCGTGCCACATCTCTTTTTCACACCACCTCTCGTTCCCTCACTCCAGACCACTCTATTCCTTAATAGCCAAAGCCTGAACGACAGCCTCCAAAGCCCTTCGGTCCGCTCCCCGAATCCTATCAACCAATCCATCCTTAGTAACATTAACTGAATGGCCACTCGGCAAGCCCTCAACAGCAACACCCTTAGGCACACCACCCGAGAAGAACACAAAGGTCGGCATAGCTGAGATTCCGTACTTGGCAGCAACATCCTTGACATGATCAGTGTTGACCTTGGCAAAGGCAAGTTGACCCTTCGATGAGTGCTTATCAGCCAGGCTGGAAAAGACAGGCGCGATGGCACGGCAGGGAGGACACCAGTCGGCGTAGAAGTCTACTACAACATGCTTGTTTGAAGCGAGGACGGCGTCTAGCTCTGCGGCCTCGGTGACCTTGTTAACCTTGCCTGAGGTCTCGGGGATGGGGGAGCGATCCGCGAAGATGGCCTAACAGGTTTAGTGGGTTTGGTGGATGAGTTGAGCGATTGGGGATTTACTTACTTGGCCAACCATGAAAATTATGAAAAGGCCGATGATGAGGTATATAGTCTCCATTGTCTCGGATGTTCCGTTCTGTAATGGCGGGTAAGGTAATTGAGTTTGTGTAATGCGTGGTTTCAGTAATGTTCAGAGGCCACAGTGCAGATGGTGATATTGGTTATATCACATGACCCAATAGGTACGCTGCTCAGCAGCAAGACTATATAAAAAAAGTGTATGAATCAATCTGTCATTTGATATAGGATTCGCCTTGGTCTGTATTTTATTTGGGAAACTACACATTTATTTCAACAACATCTTGTTATCGACTACGATTACCCTAACAAGGCAGACATATCCTACACAAAGCAACAATCACATACAAGTTGAGAATTGACAATTAGTGTCTTTATACTAGGGTCATATCTTTCATCGTAAAATCTATCCTTGATCCAATTTTTCAAAGATGCTAAAGGGGTATGATGAACAGAATGCTCGCAATCAAATCAAAATGGCTGACACAGGTCGGCCAGCCCAGTTAAATCCAGTTCCGCCTGGCCCCGGTACTCCTGTCTTGCTATGCAATTCACTGACATTCCAACAACAATGTCGCCACAAATGCTGCACTTGATCCTTTTCACCCAGGTAACCACTTGTGTTATCCTGGTCCACCATAAATCACTGCGCTGGCCCTATTCTGCTGTATTTCTATTCTTCTCCGTCCTCCTTTCTTGGTCGTGTTGGTACCGTCTGTCCCAAAATCTATGTACCGAAGCGAATATGTATTTCGCAAAGGTCTCATTAAGCCCATCCCAACATCTCAAGGGTGCCTCGGGCATCTGCTGCTGCCATACCGCTAACAGCAAGTTGTCGAACTTGAGTGCCACGTCGGAGACGCTGAAGTCCGACTGATACCTTCCAGGCTTCCGACTCATCGATGACGAATAGGTAACGTTTTCCTTCCTGGTCTCGAATTGTGGCACGCAGAATGTGCAGGCCCTTGGATTTCCACTCTCCAGTCTGTCCAGTTGAAGAAACAACGTTAGCATCCCGAAATTTCCGATCGCATAAACCAAGACGACAACAAGTTTTGCACGCGCGCAGCATCTCGGTCAAGTAAACTTCGGCTTCGTCGCCTACCAGAGGCTTGTTTGCACCGATATCGCGTGCCCGAGAAGAGGCCATTTTATGAAGCAGGGGGTTTGCATTTGTACCGGGGGCAGGGGAAGAAGCAGAAGGGGAATTTAAGCATTGCGGGGGACACCATACCTCAACTTGTTTCAGCGTCCAAGCCTTAACGTCCCATTCCCGCTGTGGCACACTTCGGACATCATCATCGATAAAAAGACCTTCGGTAGTAATACGGAGTATTAGTCCGTCAGTCACAGTTCCAACACCAGAGATAAGCTGACTGGCGGGTGTCTTGGAGAACTGATTCATGAACAGGTAGACACCCGAGATAACAATCTTGTCAGGATCCTTGGTAGAGTATGGACCAGCTCGAGTCGAAGGAGGGGGCGTAGTTCGACCGGTAGTCTGAGAAGCCGCCCAAGACGATTCGGAGCCGATGGAAGACATAGAGGTCCTGTGTCTTGGCTGCTTAGGCTTGTCGTAGGGTCGATATGAGTTCTCGGTACTGACGCCAGAAACATTAGACCTAGTGGCGGAAGGAGTGGGCTTTCGTTGAGAGGAAGCTGTGCTAGGAGCAGGCTTGTGAGCAGTGGATGTTGAGCAGGTGGATTTAGGAGCTGGCGGTCGACCATTAGGCCACATGCTGATCTTCTCACCAACACCCGAGTAGGCGTAACTGCTGGGTTGACGAGAAGCGGTCTCTCTTGCAGCACGTTCTCTTTCAGCCTTCTCCTTCTCGGCCTGTTCCTTCTCGATCCTCTCCTTTTCAGCCTTCTCTTTCTCGACTCTTTCCTTCTCGGCTTTCTCAATCTCCTTTCGTTTCTGGTCTTCCTCACGTCGTTTAGCCTCCTCGGCCTCCTTTTTCCTCAAAGCCTCTCGTTCGGCAGCAAACTTCTTTCTTCTGGCCTCACGTTCTTCAGCTTCCTTCTTCTTTTTCTCTGCAAGCTCACGGGCCTCCTTTTCCCGTTGTGCTTCTCGCTCGCGGGCTTCCTTAGCCTCCTTCTCTAGGCGCTCACGCTCTTTACGCTCTTGCTCCAACTTGATAGCCAATTCCTTGGCACGCTGCTCAGCCTCGAGGCGTTCTTTCCTCTCTCTGGCTTCTTGTTCTTTACGCTGGCGCTCCTTCTCCCTTTCTTGCCGTTCCTTGGCGTCCTTTGCCCTCAGCTCAGCAAGTCGTTTTGCGGCTTCCTCACGTCGCTTTTGTTCGGCCTCCCGGTTTCTGCGTTCCTCTTCCTTCCTTCTCATTTCTTCGCGAGCCTTTTCCCATGAGTTCTTCTGCTTGGCGGCCTCAGCTTTTGCGGCCTCTGCCTTTGCAGCTTCAACTCTTGCAGCCTCTGCCTTTGCAGCTTCGACTCTTGCAGCCTCTGCCTTTGCAGCTTCAACTCTTGCAGCCTCTGCCTTTTCAGCTTCAACTCTTGCAGCCTCTGCCTTTTCAGCTTCAATCCTCGCGGCCTCTGCCTTTTCAGCTTCAATCCTCGCGGCTTCAGCCTTTTCGGCCTCTATTCTCGCAGCTTCAGCCCTTTCAGCCTCCAACTTTGCGGCTTTGGCCTTCTCAGCTTTTATCCTTGCAGCCTCAGCTCTAGCAGCTTCAGCTTTGGCAGCTTCAACTTTGGCAGCCTGAGCTTTGGCGGCCTCAGCTCTTGCGACCTTCTCTGGGTCGGGCACCGGCTTGGACTTGGACTTGGGAGGAGGACTTTCGGGACGGGATTTTGGCGGAGGTGAGGAGTCCCTCGGTTTGGGTTTGGACTTGGACTTCGATTTGGCGGGCTTCGGTGGTGGTGTTTCGGGAGGCGTATGCGGAGGCCGAGCTTGGGGAGGTGAACGTGGACGTGGCTCGGACTCATTTCGAGGTGATTGGCGTGCTGAATGGGGAGGAGGAGGCGGAGGAGATTCTGACTGCGGCGCGCTTTGCCACGACGTCCTAGGGCCGTTACCATGAGGTGGTGGCCGGGGAGGAGTATCATGATGAGGAGGTGGTGGAGGAGGAGCGCCGTGAGGAGGAGGAGGCGGTGGTGCCTCAGCATTCGCCGACCAGAAACCCGAACTCCATCCTCCTTGACCACCACGACCAGAACCACCAGGACCACCAGGACCACTGCCTCCGGGAGCGCCAGGGAAACCCTTATCTTGGTTCTGAAAACGACCCAAAGCCCATGCTCCGAAACCAACTCCAACGACCAACATTCCCATTGCCACATTATTCAAGCCATTGAAGCTCTCCCACCAGGTACGAAACGCAGGAGCCAAAGTCTGGCCGAGGACGACGAGTATCAGGGCTGAAGCGAATCCGGCGGCGAAACTGTTCACATTCGGTTGCATAGACGGCAGATATAAGAACCCGCCTCCGGAAGAGTGCTCAGGGATGACGAAAATGTCATATTTGCCCGGAGGCAAGCCAGAACCCTTTGGCACACCACCATGAGGCGGAGGCGGCGGAGGGGGACCGCTCATTCTCGTCTTTCAGATCGAATAGGTTGTTTTACAAGATAAATCCTAGACCTATTCGATTCTCGGAGTTATAATCGTAGACACGATCGTTGATCTATGGGAGTGTCGAGGTAGCCATCAAGGCTGTGAGGTGTTATCAGTACTAAAAACAGATGGGTTAGTTGATGCCTCCGGCATGCTTGGATTAAGCAAAGAACAGAGTCTTCCAACTCAAATGGTCAAGTTGGCAGTATCATAGGAAAGAAAATGAGTCGAAAATGTTCCGCTCCCGAGTGGCTGGGGCTGGGTCGCGGCAAGGGAAACGAGGTTGGACAAGACAAGACTCACGCAAGACAAAATCGGTAATACAGGGGATTCAGATCTAACTCGAGTCGAGGATTCTGAGCAAAACGGACGTTACAAAAAGTATCGGAGAGAGAGCAACGAAGGGGAAGCGACTGTTTGTGACACAGAACGACAACGTCCTATTGACCTCAGTTTGGTGCAGTTGCGGGATACCAAGAACTAGTACTGTTGGTACAGACAAGCGAGGAGTAGGAAAAAGCCAGGATGTCAAGACCACGAGCAGAGGGGAAGACAGTTGAAAAATGGCGCGGCTTCGTGGTGGAGATAGAGATGAAGAAAGGCGGAGGTGGAGAGAGGCAGACAGAGAGACCAGCCAAGGTCGAGGAAAAAGAACAAGAACAAGAGCATGCATGGGTGCATGGGTGCATCCATGTTTACTTCGAGGCGCTTTGGGAAAGGTGGGTGCGGACGGGACATGCATGGGGGTGTGTGTGGGTGGGTGCAGGCAGGTTGACGGGTGGATGAGCCCTGGTGAAGGTACATCAAAGATACTTTCAGCGCTTTCTGCAGTTGGACCAGGGCCTGAAGACTCGCTGTGACGCTTCATGGCTAGCGCAGCTGCCGCTGGCTCTAGTGCCATTTTCCTGTCGGCGGGGCATACCCGCTTCCAATTCTCCACTCCATGCTGTATCATCACTCACTCCTGGTTTCTGACTGGTGAATAGTATCACAAAGCACAACCTCACCCTGAACTTTTCGTCCTATCAATTGGAAGACTAGGAACTAGGGTACGATGCAGTGGCTCTCAACAACTCGGAGCTTGAAAGTCGCTTCCAATATGCCTGCCTCTTAGCGATTTAACAAGGTACCTTAGGCTGGCCGTTGTGATGGTACGAACAGCTTCTCTTAACGAGATGACTTGTTGATGTGTCAAGTCAACTCTATCTGATGTGCGGGACATCATCCGACAGCTGTCCTGTGCTTTTCTGGGTTAAAGCCGAAGGCTGACAATACTGACGTTCTGATATGAACCTAGGGTTCCGATAACCCATAACGTAGATTCCTATACATTGAAACGGTCGCTGCGAAGTGCAAGAAGTCAACCATCGCGGTATATCCTTTATGCATCTGCCGAATATCATCACCATTGTCAACCATCGTTCATCTCCGCTCAACGGGGTCCTCGGCCTTGAACGGCATGCCTGCTTTTAGCCCCCAGCGTTCCTCTGCTTCATTTCCACTCATGGCATGATGCTATTCGAAGCTGGGTCTCCCCTGCTTGTCAACATTTTTAACGCTCTCAATCCTACATAGAGCCTACCTGTTCTTCTCACCTGTTCCTTGTGAGATGCTGGTGGCTTGCATCCTATCCATGGAAAGCACTGACGGGACCCTGTGGATCAGAAAGAATAATAACGGTAACTAGGACAGACCACGAGGACAAAATAAGCGACAAGTTGTTACCGAGCAGAAGGAATTCCTGGCTCGTTTACGAGCTTGTGCCAATTCGCGTACAGCAAATGGGATCCTCCCCACCTGTCGATCTCAACAGAGACGTGTCGTGATGGGCATCCATCTTAATTGTTTTGAAACGATTGGGCCGCAGTGAATGTTCTTGCTTCTGGTCCTGCAGCATGCTCTAACAATGCTGGTCAACAAAATTTGCAGAATCTGGCATCGTCCCCGCCTGCGAACACTCTGAGCAACATCGACGATATCTCGTGCATCGGTTCCTTGACACTTCATCGAAAGTCCCGCAATATGTGGTAAAAGTCCGAGCTTGCATGCCCTGTCAAATCCACTCATACAAAGTTTGCACGGTCCATGAGAAAAATAGCAGATCTTGAATCGTTATTCAACAAACCAGAGACTTCAAACTAGCGACGTTAACGCTTTCACCGCTTTAAGATGGTGAGGTAACTGAAATCCGCATCCGTGGCCTGGTCCTTACAGTATACTTGTTGCGGCTTAGACGATGCCGCGGGTCTACATACTGAGGTACCACGACACCAATACCACGGATGCGGTTCTGTCCTTTGCTAATGGAGGTAAGCAGACATCCATTATAGTCGCTAGACTGACTCGACTTCCTGCGGTAGTGTGAAGTTTGAGTTTGGTACCTGATGCCTGGCTCGATAAGACAGCCAAACTGTTTTCCAATATTTGCCGACGTCATTTCACTTGACTGCAACCCAAGGATACAAAAAGCTTTAATTAATTCATTTCATTGTTTGCGAGTGCCTCTCCAATATCGAGTAAAACTCAGACAGAACCGATTGGCCTGAAACTGTCCGTGACTTCCGCAATGCCAAGAGAAGAGGAGTGACAGTCCTTTCATCGCCTCACCGCTGAGGCCCTCTCTTTACCACCCACCTTATTTTTTCAAGCTCGTCCTCGGTAATGCCCAGCCTCCCACAAACGCAAGTAATACTTACGAGAACATGCGCTTGCGAAGCGTGGCACCAATCGATAACTAACTGGCCTCAAATGAGTTATTATCGAACTATCTCGTTAAATAATCTCAAGTAGATTGATGAATGACTCGAAAGCAGTTGACCTTTTGATTTGGCGTTGCCTGGCAACCAGAGATCGGCAAAATACACCCCAGACGAGACAAGAAAAAGAAAAACACGCTAAACTCGCGACCACTTCGGCTAGTGACGTAGCTCCGCCACCGAAATTTTGAGCCTAGGATTCTTGTGCAGCGCATTACAGTGCAGCTGAGTCGCTATATGTCTGAGCCTGATGCTAATGCTAATGCCCGATGTCTGGACTAGTCTCACAATGAAACCGTGTTACTGGAAAAGAAGAAGACTGCTATATATCCTGCTTGTTTCCATGTTTACAAAGGAAACTCATTTGGTAGAAAATTGGTGGTTTAGCCGGTCCTCCCACACTGTCAGGTACCTTAATCTTGTGGTAGGCTGAAGTGACAGGGCAGCAGGTACCTTTCATGTACCGCTGTAACCCAGGCTGGCCCATCCTCATGCAGTAGAACGACGGCGTGGCCAGGCTCAGCTTGGCTTTTTTGATAGCTCGTCGGGTCGAGTGACTTGCCTAACCTGTTTACCAGGCAGGCCATCAATTGCCATGTAACCGGTGTTTTGCCAACTGCTCATGATATGCCTTGTTCGACATCATGACCAGGAGGTGCAATGAGAAACAAGGGCGTTGGGTCTCGAGAATGGAACAGGACGTGACGCAGGATCTGTATTCTCTTCTATCTTGCTACTGAAGCACACGACTTAAGATTTTGATGAACAGGTGGTTGGCTGTGGAGAAGGTCCCTAGCATTGACGCTCAACACAGTTTGCAACTCGACAAGGACAAGGTACCATGAGATGCCTAACCTCTGATATACACTCAATGGCAATGCATTCAGTCTTCATTGGTTAATTGTAGTTCGAACTGTTATTGCTTTACTCTATCCTTACAAACACCAACAGTTTATACAATCGCTGATACATCGTGAACCCATTCCAACCAGCACAGGACGCCTTGCATGCCCATCCATCCATTAACCGTTTCCTCCCCGAGTTTGTGCCATGATTGTCGCAATGTCTGCAACCCATGACAATCCATTAAGTAATACCCTTAGAACACACAGCCACCAAACGGCAACCTGTACAACAAGCAGAATTATCCTTACGAGCAGCGTGAGAAACGACAGTCACATCTTCTTAATGCGCTTGTTGGCGACTTTCAGCTTGGCTCCTGTCCGGTCAACGTCATTATCCAGCTCATCCAGTAGTCGAACCTGGTGCTCGACTTCTTCATGGATTTGCTCTCCCATCTCCCTCTGTCGGCGAATGATCGCGGTGAGTTGATCAACCGCGAGATCCTGGTTCTGCATCTCTTCCTTTTGGAGCTGCAGTACTCCTTGGTTGTCCAGCTCTCGTGTCTTGTCCGTCTCAGGCAGAGGGGCACCTAGCACACGACCGGCGGGACGACCGCCCTTTAAAAGTCCGGCTTTATCGGCTGCTGAAGCTTGACCCTGGCTGAGTCCACCTCGACCAGCGGCTGCTGTCGAGCTGGGCATACTGTTGGACAGCTTGTCCAAACCTTCTCGTTCCATTCGAGCTTGAGAGACCAGATCACGACGGCGCCGTAGTTCGCCCTCGCCGAGTCGTCCCGACTCTTGTATTTTTCGTAGCCCATCTGCAAGTGTTGCGATCAAAGTTCCACTGCGAACGAGGACTCTTTTGGCTGCTGCGCCTGCTTCCGCTGCAGCTGTCGAGTTGCCATTATCCACAGCTGCATCTCGCTTTGACAAACACTGTCTAGCCTCATGTAGATTCTGTTTCAAATCCCGATGGATATCCAACCACGTTCCTGGATCTGCGGCGCCAGCGACCGCATTCTTGGCCATTCCGCCTGCCGACACTGACGAGTTCGTCGTGCTCGAGCTGGGCAGGTTCAGAAAAGCTCTCCAAGCTGAAGTATCGCGCCATCGTCGATCAGGTGACTCTGCGATCGCACGCAGATATTTCTCGAGTCCGACTTGACGGTCGCGTGTCAATTCGACAGAGTTTACGGTAGACTTGAGCCAGTGTTTGGCAGGCAGAGGTTCTGGTGGCGGCGCGCCAACTTGCTGTGTGAGGGTCTTGTTCAGCTCGTCAAAGTCGGAGTATCGTTTTTGCACGACGAAAGATCTCAGAGGGAGTCGTAGTGTGATATTGTACAGCGTATACGGTTTCTTAGACCCTTCGTCGGAGACGCTGGTGGAAGGAATGGCGATTTCTGGCGGCGGTGCCATATTGAAGCTCGGTTGTTTACAATCTTGCGCTGCGCTTTTCACTGGCGTTTGCGCCTGGGAGTTACTCAGTATCAGGAAGGGGCAATATAGTACGTTTCACGAGGAATAGGTTTGATGTAAAAAGGAACAGGCAAGAATTAGGATATTAGGGAAAGAAATGATGAATGCGTCATGGTCATGGCGCTCTCTAGCAAAGTACGGAGAGCTGCCTGACGTACTCGTACAGTGAGATAGGCCCTGTCCTATAGCACAGGGTGACCGTCAAGGTCACGGCGCCAGGTAATTGACGCCACTAAACTGCAATTGGCTGTGCATGCGACCAGTTGATACAGTAAACGCACTGTGACGGATATTCTGAAACGAAGGCATCGCTGACTTTGGATAACCTTTAGTTTGAAGCACTCATGTGATGAGGTTCATTATGCAATAGAGGCTTTCATTGGAAAATCACATATCCTTCTCGAGAATCAGTAAATTAACCCCAAGAGTCTCGACAATGAAGCTGCATCTACTTTATATATAAGTGCAACAAGACCAATTCCATGCAGATCAGGCACAGCTTGGAAGCTACTCGTTACATTCCTTACTCAATTATTGCTCACTCTGATTTCAGATTCTTAAACCTACATCCTCTTCTGTGTTGCATCTCCTTCGACCCAGTCGAATTTACAGAGTAATTTATTGTGAATTGTCTAACAAGAAATGTCTATCGGAGATTGCGATGCACATATAGACAGCACCCTTTTGGTGTGGTAGGACAAGTCTCACACCGGGCTCGAATTGAGTGGCCAAACTCGCAATGGCTTTCAAAAACGACCCCATGCAAATCGGATATCATATGTTCATCGTGCATCTTGGACAGTACACTTAGCCATTCGATTCTATTATCCCACGTAGCTAAATGACTGCCTGGAGATGACGACTCTACTTTAGAAACAGGGAGCTACATTCTTACACAAGCTAGACACTTAGCCATATAAATCTGGTCGTTGAGGTATGTATAGACCATTTTGCGGCTTATAAGAGGAGTCGAGGGTTGGGTTGTTGCAATGCATTCAGCATATAGTATAACGTGTTCACTTCAGACATAGGTATGATGGCATACAATATTACTCTTGCCTTAAATGGAAATGGATTATGCAATGATCATTTCTCGAGTTTTAACAAGTCGCAAACCAACGACTAAGCTGATGAGTTCTAGCAGTTACCTTTATGGCTTAATCATCTCGCATAAGGCTGGTTGAAAGTTAAGACTAGCCTACGAGTCAAGACGAATGTACAATACAAGCTCTCGGAAACATCAACTCGGGTCCTTTAACGAAGTTCCTCGGTTGAAGATTTGTTTGGCATTCAAGGAGTCAATGAGTACTGTAATCTGGTGGGAAAAGATTGACCTCATGTCCAGTTCGAAGAGACCCCGATTACAGGTTGTGATACGTCTGGGCATTTGTTCATGACTTAATGTACAGACTCATCCTATTACTCTCCAAGTCGCTAGAGCCCTTCAGCTAGCTATGCCGTATGTATTCCCAACACATCTACGTAACTTTGGTATTGATATCATGGCTGCGGCCCGTCCCGGTCCCGCTGGCCTCCCACGGTGCTACTCAACAAGGGCGACACAAGACCGAGTGAGTGTCCAACAAAATCAATCTTGTACTCATTGTCAGAGACTCAATGCACTTCCAGGAACAAGTAAAGAGAAAAGTTTCGCTTCTATGGCTCAACGTCTCTCCCCAAAAGTATGGGTCCACAACTCCAAAATTCATGCCCTTTTAACCTCTTGCCAGTGCAACCAGTCGTTGCCCTCAAAAGCACATTCGTGGTCGCGTTCATTATATCTCTCAAGAGACTGATGGTATCAGCACGATTAGAAAGTCTCCTGGTCATCCAGACCTTCACCCTCGGCAGGGATCTCGAATCCTTCCTCTGTAGAGTACAGAATTGTCTGGATTTGCTTGACGAGGCCATCCTCCTGCTTCTCCAACTCAGGGTCTTCGTCGACAGCCGTTTGAACAAGAAGCTCGATATCCCGGAGCTTGCTGAAGTAAAAGTCACGCTCCCTCTCCAGACCAACCACTGTTTCCTTAAGTGTAGCATTCTCCTGCTGCAGAGCAGCGGTGGCAGGTCCAGCGGCCTTGGCTACACGAGGTCCACCGCTAGGGGTGCTGCCACCACGGCGGGCGGCGCCAGTAGTAGCGGCGGGTCGAGGAGCGGCAGCAGCGGGAGGCATTGAGCCACCCTTTCGTCGGGCAACGGCATCGTACTCGTGATCAGGGAAGTTGAGGTCCCAAAATCGCTTTGTCCATTGGAGGAACTCGAGGTTATCCTGCATCTTGCATTTTATGAGGCTAGGGACGGGGATGGGTTTATCGATCTGGTGTTTGGCGAATGTGTCTGTAACCGTGTCAGCGTGTTGCCGAGGGCGACTAAAGGCGAAGGCGACTGACTCTGGAGAACCTTGAAATTTTGAATGTACAAGTATTCAGAGTTCACGTTGAACTTGACTTTGGACATAGGGACGTCCATGTAGATACTGTCGAAAACCTGGCACAGAGCGGCACTGAAAAGCGGTGTTAGCATCAGTCACATTGTAGGTAACGGGTAACGATTGTTTCGTATATTGTTGCTTTGCCATGAGAGAGGATCATGAAGCTCGACAGAGGTGGTCATGATGGCAATCGCGGGGTTGTTTTAGTGTTTTGTTGTGAATTGTTCGATGATGGCATGGTGCAACACAACGTAGCAAACCGCAACGAGGGGGCGGGGCAATCGAAGATAGACAAACTTACCCAGTACCGCATTGCTCAACCTTGGTGATGTTGAGTTGCAGAAGGCTGTTGAGCCATGCAACAAGCTCTTGTCTATGTTACCCCCGAGTTAGTTTACCAACGGTAACGGTTCTGTAGATTGGATCTGCCGTTCCATCGACAGCCCTGAGCATGGTCACCAACCTCGACTCGCCCATTTTGAACTGATCGGGGTTTTGTGGTTTATTATTCGGGTCGTAAAATGCTAGCGGAGTATTGTTGAAGAAAAGACGAATGGGCGTTTAGAGGATATCGTCTTGAAAAAAGAAGAAAGCAGAAGGAAGGATGGCGCCAAAGGGATAAGAGGCTAAGAGAGATTGCGTCTGTCGGGTCAAGTTGGGGAGAAATTAAAAGCAACTGCCTTCGCGCTGATTCCACGAAGCTGGCAACCTATTTGCTTGTCACCCAATCAACCAGGAAGCCATTGGTGGGGGGGTACCCAGAAGAACCAGCGTCTGTGTTATGTTTTTGCTGTCTTTTACTGAGCCCAGCATGTACCGCCACGTATTGTCACCCTAGAACCCCTCAGCGGGACCCCTGGAAGTTCAGAAGGGTCACGTGGCATAGCGCCGGTAGCTTTTAGTCCATCACCCAGGTATAGGTTCGTTGCAACCTCTCACCGCCAAAATTTCCAGAAGCGGCAGAAAAAAAAAGTTCGAGATTTGCTCTCTGTTCAAGAAGGTGCCCCACTGCTTGAAGTCGCGTTCTGCAAATCTTGATCAAAGTGTAGGACGAGTGTCTTTTTTTTTTGATCCGACGAAATGGCGCCCTCACAGAAGCGAAAGCCGGCGCAGGACGACTTTATCCTTACAATTGACGACGACGACGAGCTTCCTATTGAGGAGGAGGAAGTTACTGCGCAGCCTCCTAAGAAGAAGGCCAAGACTGCGAAAAAGTCAAAGAAATCGAAGCGCGCTGCCAGCCCCGACGATGATGACGAAGAAGATGCCGTAGAAGGCATCTGGGGATTCAATGATGACGACGATGGTGCCATGGACTCCGAATTCGAATTTGGGGGCGAGGATGCGGCCAACGATTTCGGCACAGAAGAGTTCGAGGGCTGGGGCTTCGATGGTGCAAAGAAGAGCATGAATATCGACAAGAAGGGGGTCGACCTCGACGAAATCATCCGAAGGCGTCGCGAAAAGAAGCTCGGAAAGTCTACCGAGGATGCGACAGACGCCGAAGAGAAGGAAGACGAGGCGGAGGCTATGGACGTTGATCTGGACGACGACGACGATGAGGTCCTCGCCGACGACGCATTCGGTATGAATGTTGCTTCTGATGCCGAGGAATCTGGCGACGAGAAAGACGAGAACGATGGAGAGGAGTCCGGTGCTGAGGTGGATGACGAGGATGACGAGCCTGCTTCAGATAACGACTCCGTTGCTACTCCCACTGGCCACCCTGAAGACGAGGCTTCCGACGAGAGCGATGATGAACAAGAAGACGCGGAAGAGGAGGCCAAGCGAAAGGCTTTCTTCGCCCCTGAAGAAGAGGGCAACGCTGATAAGAAGACAACTGCTTCTTCTTTCCAGGCAATGTCTTTGTCCCGACCGATCATGCGTGGTCTTGCTTCAGTCGGCTTCTCCAAGCCCACACCCATTCAGGCCAAGGCCATTCCCATTGCGCTAATGGGTAAAGATCTCGTTGGTGGTGCGGAAACAGGAAGTGGTAAGACTGGTGCATTCATATTACCCATCCTGGAGCGTCTCCTCTACCGACCCAAGAAGATTCCCACCACTCGAGTCGTTGTCCTTCTCCCCACTCGTGAATTGGCTATCCAGTGTCATGCTGTTGCGACAAAGCTCGCTGCCTTTACCGATATCAAGTTCACTCTCGCTGTTGGTGGTCTAAGTCTCAAGGCTCAAGAGCTTGAGTTGAAGTTGCGACCGGATGTCATTATTGCGACACCAGGTCGTTTCATTGATCATATGCGAAACTCTGCCAGCTTCAATGTTGACACCGTTGAAATTATGGTCCTTGATGAAGCTGATCGTATGCTTGAGGATGGTTTCGCCGACGAACTTAACGAAATTCTTACAACACTTCCTAAATCACGACAAACCATGCTGTTCTCCGCCACCATGACATCCAGTGTCGACCGTCTTATCAAGGTCGGTCTGAACAGACCCGCTCGAGTGATGGTAAACTCTCAAAAGAAAACTGTCACCACTCTGGTGCAAGAGTTTGTCCGTCTACGACCTGGCAGAGAGGACAAGCGACTGGGTTACCTGGCACATGTTTGCAAGAACCTTTACAAGGAGCGAGTCATTATCTTTTTCCGTCAAAAGAAGGAGGCTCATCGCGCCCGAATTATCTTTGGTCTACTTGGTCTATCATGTGCTGAGCTTCACGGTAGCATGAACCAAACAGAGGTTAGTCTCATCTTGAATCTAGAATATAACGTCCGCTTACATGTTCCAGCGTATTTCAAGTGTTGAAAATTTCCGAGACGGCAAGGTGTCATACCTCTTGGCTACTGATCTTGCTTCTCGTGGTCTTGATATTAAGGGTGTAGACACAGTCATCAACTACGAAGCTCCTCAGTCACTCGAAATTTACGTCCACAGAGTTGGTCGAACAGCCCGTGCTGGTCGCAAGGGTACTGCTCTGACAATAGCGGCCGAGTCAGACCGTAAGGTCGTGAAGGCTGCTGTCAAGGCAGGCAAGGCTCAAGGTGCTAAGATTGTCAGCCGACAGCTTGATGCTGGGGAGGTTGACACTCTCCAAGCTCAGATCGACGAGATGGATGACGAGATTGAGGAGATTATGCAGGAAGAGAAGGAGGAGAAGCAACTCGCCCACGTTGAGATGCAAGTCAAGAAGGGTGAGAACTTGATCCAGCACGAAGCCGAGATCAAGGGTCGACCTAGGCGAACATGGTTCGAGTCCGAACACGACAAGAAGAAGTCCAAGCAAGCTGGCCGTGACGAGCTCAACGGCATGAGGGAGGAGATGAAGAAGAAGACAGGCAAGCTAAGCAACAAGGACAAGAAGCGACTAGATGCAAAGCAACTACGTGCCGAGGGAGGCGGAGAGTGGAGGAAGGGCAAGACGTCAGAGGCTGAGATGAAGGCCCGACATAAAGAGGCCAAGGCTAAGAGCAAGGCTAAGAAGGGCGGAGACAAGGACGCGGCCCCTAGCAAGCCTAAGGGAAAGCCAAAGGGAAAGGCCGGTGGTAAGAGGAGATGAGTCTAAAAGTTTAGAGGAGTTTATTTGGCAGCGATGTATAGGCAGATCTAATTATACTCATGACTATCTGCACCTGAGTCGTCGCGGTCTTTTTTGCGTACCTAAGCTTGATTCGGCGCATCTTTCGTATTTCGGCTGGTGAAGGAATGTGACAAGGTGGCAGTTATGTACCTGCTGATCTCTACAACCCTGATCGGCAATATGGCTGGTCTAATAAATCACTTGAATTAGTCTAGAATTTTATCAAGTTTGAGGACCACCGTCGTTGAATATCCATAATTTTTGTAAGCAAGGTTGACAAAAGAAATTCCTGTATTAAGTATGAAGGTGTAATAGCTCTTCCAGAAGCTCATAGCTTTTGACATAACAAGCGAGCGAGATATTAATCATTATTTGGAATTCGTCATAAAATCATCCATACCCTCTATCCCCTTTAGATACCTCCCATACGGGGAACGCCCATGGTTGAAACAAGCTCGTGCTGGAGGCTAATCAGATTGACAAAAGTAGAATCCAAATCCTCGACAACACCATTGTCGACATCATCACAAGCGTTTCGAACAGCAGCAGTAAAGAGGAGAAGAGGGTGGACGAGAGGGTTGACAGCCCCCTTGAGAGCTTTGAGCTCAGCCTCGAGGGTTGGCAGAAGCTTGGGAGTAAGGCCTTTAGTAACAGTGTCTTGGATTTCCTCGAGGGTGTCGATGGTTTGTTGTAAGGCAGCAGTGAGTTGGACAATATCTTGCTCTTTGAGACCAGCAGCTTTCCCATCGACGTTTCCTGCAGCTCCAGTAGTGACCTTGACGATCTTGGTAGAGGCAGCCTTCAAAGCATCAAGGACCTTCTGGATATTGGTTTTGACGGAAGCTTCCTGAGCCTTGACGTGGGCTTGACCATTCTTGGTGTTTCTGAGAGCAGCAACAGTAGACTCTATCATATTGTTAATATAGAATTACTTGAAGAGAATCGGTTAGAGGTACACCTACCAATCTTGGCGAGTGTTGCCAGTGTGGTATTAGCAAAAGTGTCGACTGAGCCCGTGATGGTTCCAGTCACTGTCTCTCCTCGGCGGAACTGAGGGACAGCCGAGACAAGAGAGGCAAGAGTGATGAGGTTGAAGAACTTCATTTTGACTTTACCGTCTAATCCTTCCGGTCCTTGAAAGAGTAATTGAGTGAGAGAGTGTGTGTGTGGGTAAGGGTAATGACTGAGATGATGATGATATTCCAACTGCCCCTACATCGCCAGACCAAGAGAGTTATATACATATATAACAACACCATCCCAAATCTCGCCACCACGATCTCGACAAACCGATTGAATAGCCGGTCAGGTCTGGAACTAGCAAGCTTTTGGAAAACCATCCGATCAGCATTCCAGAGTTCGCATGGCTTAGCCTGGACTCGTTTGCCGGACTTCATTCCAACAGACATCGTCCAAACTTTGACATTCAGTCCTAAGCTTTTCTGACAGTTTGCTCCGGGAAGCTAAACCCAGTGCAGACTTATATGTCTTATATAGCGCCGTTGCCGTCGGCCCGTAGCCGGGAGGCGTCTTATTCAGGGTCCGAGATATGCAAACGGCATTGCTCTTTTGAACATGCTACTGTAGACAAAGGATCTTAGCGTCTGGAACAGTCTATGATGTCAACGTCAGTGGTATTATCTCGGTCTACAAACATGATGTTCATCTGCAGAACCAAGACTCCGTGGTGCGAGAACAAGCTGAGGAGGCTTGGTCTAAGACATGATCGACAGGGCATCTCAACTCAGACATTTGTTCCTGGCTGCAATAAAGTCAATTAAACTGAACCCCTGTTTCGCTTAACGTGTTTTTCCCTGTAAACGATACTCGTTAAACTTCATGAGGCCGTAGCAAATAGGACCTGATCATCATAGCAAAATGATGAAGAAGGCAACATCAACCCAAGTTCACTGCAACTTCGATTCTGATCCTTCATTTGATAGAGCTGGTCTACGGGTCTATACCTCCTAGTCCTTCATGTTGAAGTCACATGCTGCCCAAGATACCTCTCACTTTGTACTATCCCTTTTAGACTGAGATTGCAAAGAGTTCGTGTCTCAGGCAGAGAAGCTATGTTCAGAACTCAACTTCTGGCTGTATATCCGCCGCACTACACGCTTGCATGAAGGCGGCGGTTTCATTACAGCACCATTATTCCTGAGTCCCTGTCGTAAACCACAGCAGCAAGTTCCATGTACAGCTTGCAAAATACCAAACTCATCTCATTAGTATAAGAGGCGCTCTCAACAGCCAGACAATGGGTCTCTGTTTTTATGGATTCAAGGACAATGGAAATTGTTCTTAGACAGAGCGGATAGAAATATCCAGTCGAGAACAGGCATAGTGATTGTGTCAATGGCCGTCTTCGAACTCTTATCGCTGAGCTTCAACTAGCGAATGGTATAAGCTCTTGTCTGACATATGGTTATCCATAAGTGCTGTTCGGACCGAATCTAACCATTCTCTCACCCTATCGTTCTAGCATGTTCACTCTCACACTCATCTTCCTGTACGGTTTGTGAGGGATGAGCGTATAGAGAACACGATATGTTACGATACAAGCATGAGAGCATGATGCATGTTATTTGTCAAGGATACCTAACCAGGTTGTTCAACTTGAAGAATATGAAACTGAGTTTGAGACGACCGTTGTCATCAATTGTTTGAATCACGGCTATGGAAACATTCCAACAGCTCAAGATAAGCTGTTCTGACCTTCCAGACCCTTAACCTTTTTCTTGACCAGAGGAATCCAAATTTTGGCTCCCCTTTCTCATATTCCCCATAGGGTCGCCAAAACTATACTTGTTCTTTCAGAACATTGGACGCGCCAGGTTTCCTGTATACGGTTGAACATCTGGGAAATTACTCTTTAACCCCGACAATGTTTTCACATCAACCTCTATTTTCAAGATACTAACTTGGCCGTCATGGCGCCAAAGGCCACTGATCTGCAAAACCATCAAATGTTCGGGAGCGACATACTGGTGTGCAATACGAAGCCGCATCAACTTCGCGCCGGTAGATCATCGCAACAAGTCACATTTCTCATAGCTCTTCTCTCGGACATAGCCTCAAGTCTGCTAAAATATATAACCTCGTATTATTTTGCCAACTCCCTAGATCAAAAGCTTTTGAGCATTATGCTCCGTCGTTCTTTTGAACGCGACCTGATTGTACAACCATGCAAAAGGATACCAAATATATTAAGGCTCAGATTCCTTTTTCAATCTTCTTTTTCTTTTCTTTTATATTTTTTATTCCCATTTACATACCATTCGCCTTCTCTTCCAGGATAGATACGATGCTGGAAGGGTCGTGGGCAGCCGGGGGGGCAGCGGACTGGGATAGAGGGCTAGGAGGTCGGCTAGTAACAAACTGCAAATATGTTCTGTTAGCTTCTGGCTTTGTTGTCGAAGTGAGAGAACTTACGTTGCTTGCTGCGCTGAGCAGAGCGATCAGAGAACTCTGAACAACATCCTCGTGAATACCAACACCCCACACAGAGTTCTTGCTGCCAACAGGCTTGCACTCGATGTAAGAAGCAGCCTTGACGCCACGTCCCTCACCAATAGCGTGCTCCTTATAGTCGTTGACATCGAACTCAATGTTAATCTGCTTAAGAGCAGCGACCATACTAGAAATAGGACCGTTGCCCCGGCCACGCAGCTTGAGCTCCTTGCCATTCACAAGAATTACACCCTCAAAAATACGGATAAAGTCCTTGGTGTCCTGGGTTTTGCCCTGGGCCGCAGGCGCAGGAGATCGTGATCGGTCAGGGGTAATGCTGTAGTCGACCAGCTGGAAGTGGGGGTTCTCGCTGAGGAAGTAGGTCTTCTCGAACAGAGAGGTGATTTCAGAAGCCAAAAGCTCACGTCCAACCTCCTCGCTGTGCTTCTGTACAACCTTGGAGAAGGCGACCTGGAGACCACGGGGGAGGTCGAGCTGAAGCTTGGTGTGCACAATGAAAGCGCTTCCCCCCTTTCCGGACTGGGAGTTGACACGAATGATAGCCTCGTAGTTTCGACCGATATCGCGAGGGTCCAGTGGCAGGTAGGGCATACCATTCCAGGGGTCTTCGTCGGAGTATCCCTTGTTCTTGCGGTCCTGGAATCCCTTCTTGATAGCATCTTGATGACTTCCGGAGAAAGCAGCGCAAACCAGGCTACCACCGTAAGGAGCACGCTGGTGAACGGGGATCTTAGTGCAAGACTCGACCATGTCGATAACTGAGTTCAGGTCGGAGAAGTCGATTTCAGGGCTGACACCTTGCGTGTACAGGTTGAGGGCCAAGGTAACAAGGTCGACATTTCCAGTTCGTTCACCGTTACCAAACAGGCATCCCTCTACACGATCAGCTCCAGCCATCTGAGCCAGCTCGGCAGCAGCAACACTGCATCCACGATCATTGTGGGGGTGCAGAGACACGCAAACATCTTTCCTGTCTCCAATGTTGTTGCAGAAAGACTCGATCAAATCAGCATAAATGTTAGGTGTGGCCAGCTCAACTGTGGCTGGAAGGTTGAAGATAATTTGATCACCAGCCTCTGCATTGGGTCCCCAGGCAGCCTTCACAGCCTGGCATACTCTCACAGCATAGTCGGGGTCGGTGTCTGAGAAGCACTCAGGAGAGAATTCGAACTGCCAGTTAGTTCCAGAGGCCTCAGGGTTGTCCTTGGTCAGAGATCTGACCAACTTGGTGCACTCGACGGCAAGCTCCAGAGTTTGCTCTTCGGTGTAGCCGAAAACGATCTGACGGAAGCACGCGCTTGTAGCAAGGTAGATGTGAATAATGGCGTTCTTGGCACCGCGGACAGACTCGACAGTTCTGCGGATGAGGTCAGGTCGGCAGGGAGACAGGACTTGTAGGAAGACATCGTCGGGCACGGCTCCTGGGGTCTCGATCAGGCGTCGGGTGAAGTCGAAGTCGGTCTGGGAGGCAGAAGGGAAAGAGACCTCAATCTCTTTGTATCCTAGATCACACAGCATCTTGAAGTATCGCCACTTCTCTTCGCCGTTCTATTCATGGCCAAGCATGTCAGTTTCGGGTCGCAATTACGCACGAGTGTGTACGAACGTACCATGGGATCCGGCAGACTCTGGTTTCCATCGCGCAGACAACTCCTTAAGGACTATTAGCTTTGAGGCGTTCGATTAAGGTAGCAATTGGGCAACATACGACAGCCAGCGAGGGGCTTTCTCGATGGTCTTGTCAGGCCATGTTCGGTTTGTCAGCTTAGGGCCCTGGCTATGTTAATGACGAGTTCAATCTGAGTCTATCAGAACACTAAACTCACCTTGAAAGGCTTGTATTTCTTCGAGGGTTCCTTGAGCCTGGGAAGAAAAAGTCAGCTACACTGTATGGTTGGAGGGCGCCGAAATCGCAGCTTACATTGTCATCTTGGCAATGGAGCGATGGGGGCGACTTGTTTTCAATTCAATGTCTGGGGAATATTCTGAAGAAGGGGAAGAAGCCAGATACAAATAGTCAGAAGAAAGAAGTCAAAAGAATATTGAGTCAGTCGAAAAGTTTGAGTCACGGAGGCGGGGTAGTTGATTTTGAGGTGACAGCACAGGACAAATCAACATGAAATTGGTATTGGTATTACTTTTTTGGAGGGGCAATGAGATCTCTTTCCTTGCAAGTGATACAAACAATTACTGGATCGCAGCTTAATTGCCCGCTCATCCGCTGTTATCCGCTATCCGGAGTCGGAGACAAACCCCATTAAAACTTTAGGGTAAGCAAATGACATAACAACCAAAAGTAATCTCTTAAGACGAGAAGTGAGTGAGCGAGCCAGTTGGTATTGGTATGTTCAGAACGTGGCTTGGTTATTCTCGAGGTTTACAAGATCACTGTTTCTACTACTGTAATTATAGCAAATCAAAACTGCATGTGGTTTGCTCAAACTCTCAGCAAATAGCAGAAGAAATAAGAGACGAAGCAATTGACGGTTGGCGCCGATAAACGGCTCAGCCTCATGGCTCATAGTGTAAGACATTTACAATTTCGGAGGTCAGATTTAATTCGATAGAGGTACTGTACGTACCGTAGATTTGACGACACGAGGTGCCGGGATCCCGCTGGAACGTGATGACGTAAGGGGCCGATCCAACTTTACTAGGTAGGTGAAGGTTACCTTCCCAGGCCAGGTTAGGGTCACGAGCAAGCCTGTCTCGCATCTGAGCACTATAAACCACCACATATATACTGAACTCAAGCAAATCATGTGCTACAGTCATCTTCACTAACAGCCCGTTTTTGCCCTGTCAGGCTGAGGAAACCCCCCATCAGAAGACTCAGCCGCCTGAGAATTGTCCTTACCGTGTCGCATTCACCATAATTGTCAGCCGCCCGCTCGACCCGGGATAGCCTCGTCTGGCCCTTACAGACCCCGGCCCATACAAAAGTCGGCAAGCTGGCGCCTTTCAGATTCTTCGGTCCTTATCGCCCTCATTCGCGACACAAGCAGAGCTTCGCGCAATTCTTTTTTCCGCGCGCCGTGAGAGATCGATACCACGAGCGTTTGCTCAATTTCCATCTCAATACCCTTCCTCACCTCAAGCACAGCTTCCAATCTCGAGTATACCGTTATCTTCTTGAGCGCCAACGTCGGCGCGCGGATCAATCGCGCATTCTAGACATTATCAGGCGTCGGGGGAGGCAGCTCTGGCTAGGATCACAAGCGACTCGTCCTGTTAAGCATGCGAGGACCCGATCCAAGGGTTCAGTGGCGCATAAAACGCCACAGATAGGAGGAACCATGATGGGCTATGGCTCCGCGTCCGGTGATGGCGAGAGAGGCTTTAGGAGGAAGCGTTTGGCAGCAATGGCTGGCAATTTGTACAGAAGCGGCCAGGCAGCGGTTAGCGAGATCAAGGAATCATATGCTCAAACGAGAGCAGGGCCTGCCGCTGCAGGACACGAGAACCACGGACGGATACACATTCCAGGTGCATTTCCAGATGTTGCGATTACCGTCAAGGGTGACGACCAGATGGTGCTGTTCCCCTCTTACGCCAAGCAACACACCAGGCAGGATTGGGGCGAGATGGCGACACGTGACTCGGATGCCCAGCATGGCAGTATGAAAGACGAGGGTTTCTGGCGTCAGGAATGGGAGCGAAATGAAGACGAAAGAGCAATTGTTGATGTTGATGTCCGTGGTTGGGTTTATACTCCTCATAACGGCCCAATGACGAGGAGGAACAGAGTCTTGATTGGTCTCGCACGGCAACTGAGTGGCATCCCGGCCCCCCGAGCGGACCAAACATATAGTCCAGGGACCGGACTGCCACGTTCGCACCATCAAACACACGAAGAGCAGAAGGAACAAGAAAAGATCAATTCCGAAGCTCGGCGGATAGAGCAGGTGGGACAGCGCGAGAAGCAAGTTGCCTACCAAGGAGGTTTCAGTGAAAAGACGCCCGATAATGATGACCCGTCCACGGATAGTTTCTATTATCCCTCCCGCCGAGGGAATCAGTCTCCAAACTCGGCCCCTTCCAGTCCAACAATGCCGGCCAGAACAATGACATCAAATACCACCAATGCTAGCGAGCTTAGTGAGAGCGATCTAGTTCTCGCCAATGCCAATCTCATGGCTCGAATTGCCCCATTTATGACCAATCCTTCTGTTGCCCTCCCAATAACCTTTTTCTTCTATAACGAGACCAAATCACAATCCAAGACCGTCATGACAAACGATGCGGGCCATTTTGTTATTCGCGCCGCACTCGACTTCGTGCCGACCCATGTTCGCGTTCTGGCAGACGAGGGTCTGTCTACTGTTCAAGAAATCAAAGTCATCGAGCCATACGGAGTTAGTCTTATCAGTGATATCGACGACACAGTCAAGAAATCAAATATTTCTGCGGGAGCCAAGGAGATCTTTCGCAACACGTTCATTCGCGACTTGGCCGACCTTTCAGTTGAAGGTGTTAAAGAGTGGTACAACAAAATGGCCAGCATGGGTGTGAGCATACACTACTGCTCCAACAGTCCATGGCAGCTCTTCCCAGTCCTTGCCAGTTTCTTCAAGATGCATGGCCTACCGCCAGGGTCGCTTCATCTGAAACAGTATAGCGGCATGTTGCAGGGTATCTTCGAACCAGTAGCTGAACGAAAGAGGTCCACACTTACTCGCCTCTTGAGAGATTTCCCCGAGCGAATGTTTATCCTTGTGGGAGACAGCGGAGAAGCTGATCTTGAGGTATACACAGAACTCGCTCTGTCGAATCCTGGTCGTATTCTCGCAGTCTTTATTCGGGATGTCACGACACCCGAAGAGACAGCATTCTTCAGCTCTGGATTCGATCTCAACCGACCAAAGACTGCAAGTGCTTCCAACGAAGCTTCAAGAAATGTCTCACGAACTCCTTCATATCAGAGCCTAGCCCCTAGTGGATATCGAGCAGAAAGGAGACCATCAGGTCCCAATATGGGAACTTTGATTGACTTCTCAGATGAACTCCAACAGACAAAAGTCGATCACAATGCAGCCCTCGCCCAAGTACAAAACCACAACGCAAAAAGTGCCAGCACTACCGACCTTCTGAGTGGCCGTAAGCCACCTCCGCCTAGACCAGCAAAGCCAGTCGCTTTAAGGAGTGCCAAATCCATCACTGAGTTAAATAAGGGGCTCTCTCGACAAAATTCTGATGAGCTGCCTCCACCTCCTCCGATTAGAAGACCGGGAGTACAAGCAAGAGAGTCTACAGCACCTCATCCTCTGAAACAGATTCAGAACTCTTCTCAGCAAAGTTCAGGTAGTAGCAATAACACTTTCAAGATCCCAGCACAAAGTCGTTCCGGGTCTGCTTCTTCAGGAGGTGGTCCTCCTCCGCCTCCACCACCGCGTCGAAGAGGAACACCATCAAGTATTCCAGAGTCGAACCAGAACCAAAACCCCCGTCTTCCACCACGTCCCACTCAGACGTCAGCTAATCTGGATGTGGACTACGACCCTCTTCCACCACCGTCGGCAAACCCACCTACGTCTTTTGGTTCAGCAACAGGAGGCTATCGATCAGATGGCAACACCTCAACGGGAGGCTCACCTACTATGGGTCCTCAAGCAGTAAACAAGAAGCTGGAATTATGGAGGAGAAGATTAGCAAGAGCACATGAGCAGTTAGACGGGCTAGGCGTGGCCCTATATACATGGCGACGAGGAAACGATGTCATTGCCGAAGCCGAGGGAATAGTAAAACGAGCCCTCGTAGACATGGACAGAAAGAGAAGGATGAACCGGTAGCGACTCAACCCAGAGATATCCAATCATGCTTGTATTATTCTTTAATCATGGTTTATTGTATACTACTAGCATTGGCATAGCATAGACACGAAATCGGTTTGGATTTTGCTACGATACCCACTCACTTCCAGAATCCACAGCCAGAATTAGACACGACAGTCATTATCCAATCACCTCAAGGCGCAGTGGCAGAGTGGTCTAATGCGATAGACTAGAAATCTATTCTCTTCGGAGGCGTCTGTTCGAATCAGGCCTGCGTCGATTGGTTTATCTTTTGTCCTTCTCGACGATGTTCCTTTTTTGTTGTTGATCTGAACGAACAAAGTTTGAAGTTTTCTCTTTGCTTGCTAAGAGCTGAAACGGGGATGGACCAGTTGACATAGACAAATTCTTTACGCTTTTCTTCAAGCTTTCTGTCTACTGCTTTTTGGAGAATCAGAAGTCATCCAGTCTCAAGTCAGAACAGAAACTTTTGCTTTCTGTTGTTGCGTTAAAAATGCCCTTCACAAGTTTGCAACAAGCAGACAACAATACAGGAATCCAAAGATGCAGCCAAATGTCACATATACATTAGGTACCAAATCCAACAATCATATTTATAGAAACGCAATATATAATTAGGCTATTAGGCCGAGAAGACCAACTGTTTGTTATATTCGTTTCGTTTCTAAATGCTTCCTAACTCCGATTCCGCTTTGTCACACTGTTGCTCTTATGTAGTGTATTATCATCGAGGAGGGCCCATATCACCGGCCAGGTTCATATGCATAATGGCCTCGGCTGTCCAATCTTCTTCACTCTTTTCGTTCTTCTCCTGCTGTGACCAGAAACCTCCTTCTTCTCGTCCATCTACACCTGGTAGTCGGATCTGAGGCGGCGCTTGACCGTTCCCTGGCACGGGCTCAGGTGGTTGGGGCTGACCTGGGACCGGGCGTCTGTGGAAGGGACCCTGTTCATGATCTGTGGCGTTATACCTTGAAAAGTCCATGTCGAATCCTTGGTCAGGTTGATGAGAAAGGTTCAGTTGAGCCGGGGGTTGAGACCCAGCCGATTGTGGTGGGTGTTCAAATTGCGATTGCTGGAATCCTGTCGGTGTCTCTTGGCCGTCAGGCAGCTCGGAAACCATCGTAGGTGCTGATTGGTATTCATAACGAGGAGTTGTCTGGTCATGTTCCTCCTCCAATATTTGAGGTGCAGGTTCGACGTTCCTCAAGCTGGAAGATCCAGGAGCAGCGCCGCCTCCGCTTCGTACGCTGACCATCGATACTCTGGCAGGATCCATAACATCACCTGCTGTAGACTCGGCATCCATATCACGGATGGAGAACTGGGCGAGAGTCCTCAGCTTTCTACTGACCCAGCCACCAAGAATCTTGCCACGTTGCTTCTCTCCTAGACGAGATCTTGGGAAGTCACCCTTGTTGACAAATGCGACAATGTCTACAATGATCTGGTGTTCGTTGAGAATAGCATTAACAATGACAGGGACAAGCGACGCCAGATAAGGCTTGCGATTGACTTCAACGAGAACAACTATCAAACCACCAGCTTGGAACACCGCACTGGACTTTGTTAGCAGATTCGATTCACACGAGAGATCTTTTACTTACCAGCCGTTCTGCACAATGTTTCTGTGGCATCGTTCCACGGAGTTTTCAATGTCCATCGGGAAGTGGCTCAATCCGTTGATCTCAAAAGTCTCGCCAATGTTGCCGAGGACAAACAGCACTTGCATGTCCACCTGAGCACCGTTGGGTCCAATTGGTCGACTAACATTATGAAGGAAACCCAAGTCTCCAGTACGGATGTATTGAATATTAGGATCGCCGTCAGCGGCTCGACCATCAAAGCGCTCAGCATCAAAGGCGTCCTTGGAACCATAGAACGACTTGACACAAGCCTCAGAATCGACCCAGATTTCACCATACTCGCCATCAAGGCAATGTACCCTGCTTTCAGGGTTGATAATGGCTATTTGCGTTGAAACTGGAACCATACCGCTATCCTGTACCAACAAGGCCAGAGGATCTGATTCAGGATCCACGGGAATAACTAGGCCACGTCGGAGCGCTTGTGTGTCAAGCCAAAGCTCAATAGGCTCGATGCACATGTAAGATCGCGACGCAACCATAGGGTTGAGAACATGCGAGTAGACTGTGTTGATAGCAGTTCTATCAAGACCAGCCCCAGCAAAGTGGAGTCTGACCTTCTGGAACACATCAACTCTTGGCCGGCTCTCGGCAGTGATCATCATGTTCTTTAGTTCGTGAAGCGTGAAGCCCTTGGCCTGCATGGAATTCATGGCATGATCAAGCATCTGTGGTGTCGCATAAGTATCCTTAATCTTGTATCTCGACAAGGTAACGAATAGAGACATGGGGTTAGCTGCGAATTCGACGGGTGATAGAAGGTAGGTTGGTGTTCCGATATAAATTCCCATCAGAGCTGTGTGGATAAAGCCTAGGCCAGTCGTACTTCGTACACATCCAAGCACAGGTCTTGAACTTGTCATTTGACAAGTTTCTTTCTGGACCTTGCACATCCCCATAATTGTGTCATGGCCAAGCTGAACTGAAATACGTCGTTGATCGGGAGTCCAGTATGTCCAGACAATGACAGGATATCCGGGTCGAATCCAAGCAGGATCAATTGTGAACCTCAAGTCTCTCAACCCACTGCTTTGCTTTGGTGGCTTGGTGGTGTTGTAGATCGCGGGGCTTGTAATCTTGAGAACCTGGGCCGACTGTTTGATATGGCTGGCCACAGGCTTAACCTTGATTAAATGGTCAACCTCAGAGTTGACCAGCACAGCCTTGACATTATAGTCGGCTACGATATGCAAGAAAGCTGGCACGTCTTCATTCAGTCGGTTCTGATCAAGGGGTGCAATAGGGATGATAATCGCGCCCAAACAAATACAGGCATGGACTGCAAAGACAAACTCCTCCGAGTGTGTGTACATGAGGATGATATGATCTCCCGGCCTCACCTTGACCTTGTTCTTCAGATACATAGCAACGGAAGCGACCTTGGTGTCGAATTTCTTCCATGTGACGCCCTTGCCTTCTCTGCCTCTGCCATCAATCGTGCAGTACGCTAACTCTTCTGGCTGACGGGCCACGCGCCATTGAATAAGGTCTGAAATGCAAGAGAAGTTGTTGAGGGGTGTTGAGGTCCGGTCATCGATAACGACTTCACGTCGGTCGACGCCAGAATATTGCTTGTCAGCAGGCAACAAAAATTCGGCACGAGAATCCGAAGCCAATGGCGACCAGATACCGCCCATAGGGTCTACACCAATAGGAAGGTTAAGTACTGCATGTTCCACGCCAAATTTGACGTGCACACATGGAAGATTGCCGAGATCAAACTCCCGGCGACAAAGCATGTTACCAATCTCGCGTCGTCCGTTCTTGACAACACGTGGTAACGTGTTCGGTGCTGTGATCATAACGCAGTACAGTCTCAGATGATGCTCTGTCATGAGAACCTCCATACAACGCTCAGCCAATGACTCTAACAGTGCTGTATCCGGTTGTCGAGGAGGTCCTCCAGATGTCAACGGCGCTGTTGACGCAGCCGCTGACTCTAACACAACAACCGGTAGGTGTTCATCATTGACAAAGACGTCAAAGGCTGAGCAATCGTAGATCTTTGGAACATTCTTGACGATGCTCACAACGATATGTTGAACAAAGAAATAGCGGTACTCTGCTAGTTCGTGTCCATGCTCAACCCACTCAACCTTTTGTCGAATTCGGTCTTCATAAAGGCCTAGAACAAAGATTTTGCCCTCGATGACAGTACCAAGCAAGCCTGTTCGCAGAAACTCGGGTTCTACGGGCTGCGGTGTGGGGTCACCCGGGTCAAATTTGTAAGGACGAGCATGGAAAATCAGTTCGGTATTCTTTGGCTGAGCCCAGAAACCGCCTGAAAGAGAAGGAGAGTCGACCCAGATCTCACCCACGGAATGTGGTGAGGCGAGTAAGCCCGTTTCTGGGTCGACGACGGAAAGCGTGGCATCGGGTATGGGATATCCAAAAGCACCAACTCGAACCAGCCCTGGATCATCCGTCACCCTTTTACGGGCGTCGTTACCAATGGCCACTACCACAACTTCGTTGGTTTTCAAAGCTTCGCGATCCAAGAGGACCTCACCAAGCTCGTTCTTTGCCCTTTCTTCAGTTGTTGTTGTACCACCACCACTCAAGAGACTACCAAAGCCATTGGCAACCGCTGGCTTTTCTGTTTCCTCTTTCTCTTCATCGGATTCTGTGTCTTCGCCGAGCTCGAGCTTCAAGGGACATCCCATACGTTCTTCTCCTCCTAGCCAATCACGCACACTAATTACCATGCCTCCGTGCTCGGGCAGACAAAGCATAGGTGCGACAACCTCACGGGCACGAGGGTTTCTCAACGGTCTTAGCCATCGATCGGCTAAAACTTCGTGGAACCCGCTATCTACGGTCAAAGTGTCAATCAAACAGAGTTTGATCATTTGAAAGTTTGGTTCCATTCCCTTCTTGAAATTCCGTGTCACCATTGGTTCTTGCTGGTAGTTGTAGGCGGCTCGCTTCAACCCAGGGTAGTCGGCGATCATGATTGTTGATTTGTACTTGGTAAGGAGGTGGGCGTATAGTCCAGGAACATCGACAGCTTTGTTGTCAAACCAAACCGTGGTGTGGCCGCCATAAACGGTCAATAGTACGCTCAGAATCATTCCAATGCCTTGACGGGGATCAAGGTATGAGACCAAAATCTCGCTGCTTGCGCCACCACCGATAAGTCGGCCATTCTTGTCACGAAGGGACGGGTTGAATGTATCTCCAGGTCCGTTGCTCGGGATAGTAGTGATAATCGCACTGAGACAAGCCATTTGGTGCATAATGGTTCGGTGACTAAGAACAACACCTCTCAAGTCTCCGGTCGGTGCTCGCGAAAACTCGATATAGGCCAGGTCGGGCACAACCAAGGCTGGCACGTCCTCCTTCTTCTTAGGGTGATAACTGCCAAACTCGTTTGTCTTCCACCATTCGACGCCTTTTGGCCATGTGAGCTTTTGTGTAGTAATATCTCGTTGGAAGGCTTTAAGGTTGTTGTCGGTGGTCAGTGCTAGATGGGCTTGCGTTGTGGTAAGGATGTGGTTTAAGCGTTGGTAATCCTGCAAGTCGTTGATAGGCACGGCAACAACTCCAGCGATGAAGCATCCCAGCAAGGCAATGGCAAAATCAATAACTTCTGAATCGCGGTAGATGAGAGCAACACGGTCACCTCGGTATAGAGAGCTCTTATCGCGGATGACTTGCGCAACCTTCTCGGCCCTAGACGCCAACTTGTCCCACGTAATTGAAGCGATCTCCTTGCCCTTGCTATCCAACACCCAATATGCTGGTTTCTTAGCAATCGTTCGGCCCCTGTGTCTGAGTACAGCTGCGATATTATCGAATTTTGACATTGGCGTGGAATCATCATGAGGGTCTTGGATAGCGAACGGAACCTCACGAGGGTCAAGAGGTAGCTGATACTCAAGCGCTTCTGGTGGTGGAAGGTCGTTGGTTGTAAGCATCGGAGGTGCCATTGCGGCAGTTGGAGAAAAGGCATCGCTAGAAGAATATCGTTGCTGAGGTCCTCCATATTCAACAGTTTGACCCTGATCATAGTGCTGTTGTCCTGCGAAATCTGAGAAGTATCCCTGCGAATCGAGAAGCGTTGCAGTTCGTCCATCATACTGCTGCTGCTGTGGTGGTGGCGGCTGAAACTGGTGCTGTTGCTGTTGATGCTGTGGATCGACATATGCACCTTGTTGTTCGGGTCTGAATGCGTAGTCGCCCGACATCATGGTACCCGTTCGGGTTTCAGGTTCGATGTGGGAGGCGGAGAAGAAGAGGGAGTCGCGGTGAGCAGCGGTCGATCCTCCGGCCATAGCAGCCCCCGGATGTAGCAGCGAAGCTGGGGGCTGTGGTGGAGGTCTTGGTGATTCTGAAGGAGCATAGCCAGAATGTGGCCGGTATATAGGTGCGTCTGGTGTATCTGGGATCGGACCGCTGCTGCTGCCGAGAGCGGCATATGCAGCGGCGCGGTGGCCATCACCGGACGGATGATCCGAGCCATCAGGAGAGTGTATGCGAAGACCAGATTGAGGCTCGGCAAGAGCAGCAATTTGAGGTGGAGGTGCACCGATGAATTGGGAGAAAAGCTGGGTTCGTCGCTTCTGGTAGCTGCAGGCGCGTAAGTAACTGAAGGGCAATTGTGAGGAATTCGGTCGCAAAATAGCTTACCCCTTCTGTGTGATATCTCCTTCCTACGCCAGGAAACGGGTTAGTGATGATAACTTGAATGGATGATTTTTGGTCGCACGCGACAACGATAGACTCCCTTCAGAATAGCTGCAATGGCGTTTCGAGGCGCCAAAAGTAGCAGATTGAGGGAGGCGATTTGTGGAACAATCGGGGGATGTTTTACTAACCTCGAGCTCGCGATCCAACTCTTCAAGCCGCTCTTGGAGCTCTGGACTGACTTCAGCCATGATGGCGGTTATTCTGGCAGTGCAGCCGCTCAAAAGACGAGGTCAAGTACAATAAGGTAATGTGGATTATTATTGAGGTTAGCCACGGAAGTCTCTCGCGGGTAACTTGAAGGGACCCGACGGGAGAACAGAGTCTCGTGACGTAGTCTGAACTGAAGACTTGGAGGGTTGGACAAGACGCTATTATTATTGGCTCTCCAAGCAGAGCCCGTTGGATCAAGGGCGGGGTGCCCCTGGGTTGTCTTGACAGAGTTAGCCTGTAACACCACTTTAACCAGGTTTTTTGGGCAAAGAATACGATCCCTTGGGCGGGTTAATCCGCCCGTAACTTGCACCCTTCAACTGGTGCCCCTCCTCAACCTGCAGTAGGTAATGGATCGCACTCCACTAACTTGTGCCGTAAAAGGAACATTAGCCGCTAAAAATAGTGGCTGGTCCTTGTCTTAGCGCCATGCTGGCCACCATATCCGAGTTGACCGCAGACAAAAACAAGATGAATGACCTTGGAATGAAGCTCTACTCTGATATAGCTTCGATGATCATCATGATCAGCAGGTCTGATGTCTTGTCGATGCCTTATCTGTACTTTCTCTGCGGCACAGTCCTGTCATGATACGAGACATTATCTTTGTATCGATATTCTGCCGAGGATTTACTCTAGGAAACTGCAACTGGAATAATACCTTGTTGAAATCCATATTCGATTAGACAAAGGAGTCTGATCGCTTGTTGATCGATTTGACCCAACTCATGAACGAATCTCAACGTATCAATTATTCTCGAGTTCTCCGCGAACTATTATATGCTGTACAGTTTCATTGATTTTTGAAAGATATTGCTATTTGACAGGGTTGTAAATCCTCCCAGTGATGTATGCTTACCCTGTATATTTTGATGCTTAAAAGTCGGAAGCTATTGTTCCGGGCCGGGCTCACAGCATCATAATTCTCCTTCATCTCTCTCGCGACCTTCAAAAACTTCAGCTTCACTCACTGTTTCTTAACACTACCTACGGGAACACTGTTTCCTGCCAGCAACAAATTTCTGCCATGGACAGTCATCGCTCCCCGAGTTTAGCTCGGGACGATTGTACAGATGTCATGAAGTCATGCGTCTTTCAGAATAGCTCTCTCCAAACAGAGCATGAGCCTCTTGCTTTCTTGACTTGATGCTACTCACCAAAATAGGTTGCGATCTCTTTCCCAGCGGTACATTCGGATCGATGACCCAATATCATATGGTATGTCTACTATTTTCTCCTTTATTCCTTTGAACAAATTGCTATTTCTATGATGAGAAACACATAACACAGACCTGTTCTGAAACCTTGTGTAGAAAAACATGCTTTTTTATCTGATTAAACTATTTCCTTACAATCAATTCTTTGGCGTGGCCTCGTCTTTCATGACTTTGGTACTAACATGGCGTCAGATGCTTAGATTACCGAACATGGTTCCCAAAAATGGAACTCGGGTTCGAAGCTTCGACTCAATCGAGTGTGCTCTTTTTTGTCCGGCGCTCAACTCGACAAAGACGAGCACACCAACTCTGTCCGGCGAATGTGCCTCCTTGTCCCAAGTACATCGTGGCTTTCAGATTATGTTCAGGCACGGCTTCGTCACTTAACAAAGCCTTGAACTAAGGACAATGTTCCTCTATATTTGTTCATTTGAGAACTTCCATCGCTTCATAGTAATATAAATGTTGCCATTCACCGGCTCTATTTCGATTCACTTCATTCCATCAAACAAACCAATTCCCTTGACTTCGGTCTTAGATCACAACTCGTTAGATCTCAACAACTATTCGCTTCATCCCTTTGCTCTAATTACACGCTACTCTTGACTATCGAAGCACCAACTTCTCTTGACTCAGATCAAAATGGACGGTTCTGGCAACCAAGGTCCTTATTTGGCCGATTCTCTGCAGGCGGAGTTGAATGCCAGTTTGCAAGGTAGCGAAATCCTTGGACACAACATGACAACTGTTTTCGATTTGTCGGCAGAACAGCCGACCTACTCTGTTGAGGACTTCAATTTTGATCCCTCCGAGTTCGACTTTTCCGACATTGATGGTATCTTGGCAGATAATGGAGTGTACGCAGAAGACCCCCAGGTTGTGGGCAACCTCATCGACCCTGCATTGCAATACGATGAGCCACACGGTCTTCCTCCGCTCCCAGAACAAGTTGAACTGCAGTCCAACCCACAGGTGACATATCGGTATTCTATTTCACGTCAAAAATTCGGTCAAAGTCCATCCCAGGCGTACGAACAACCTCAGCCTCAGCAGCCATTGTACCAGAGCTCTTCTGTGCAGTACGTGCAACCACAACAGTATGTGCAATTTCGGCAATCAAGTCAAGCTCAATCTGAACTCTCTGCACTGCCTCAGCAATCTCCTGCATTCTTTTCTCAGAACCTGGACTCGCACGCCCCTATTTACCATAACCATGACCCTTACCAGCCGCAGACTTACTATCCGAAACAAGGCATCGATGGGCATCAAGGTGCTCTCAACATCCCATCGATGCCCCCGGCTCAACACCTAAAGGTAGGAGACCGTCCGCCCGCTCATGGCATGGCCTATGTACCTCATGCTAACTCGTATGTTCAGCCTGCCACTTCCATTTGTCAGTATTGTGGACGCATGCCTCATTATGGCCCATGCCCCCAGCCCGCTCAGGTTCTCCCAGCACCAGCTCCGCAGCGGGTTGAGCGAAAGCCAGCTTCCAAAAGCAAGCGCAGATGGATGGACGATTCGGACGATGACCAGACCAATGAGCGCCCAGCAAAGGTTGCAAAGAAGACCGGTAGAAACATCAGCCGACTTGCAACTCGTGCGCCCAAAGCGAAGAAGGCTACTAGAGACGCAGGCACTGATGTCTTCCCTTACCCGGCGTTCGGACAGGTTCACCCCTGGCAGACTGCGAGTGGTCTTCAAATCTCCTACCTGTCAGAAGGGCAGCTGGAAGAAGATATCTTGTTCTCTGCTAAGGATCTGCGTGAATACCTGGATCAATGCCCTCGGCCCCTCAAAATCTGGCTACAAAACTGCCCGTCAAAGTGCAAAGGACGACAAGTCGACGCTGACATGAAGTGCCGCTACTCCGAATGCCCGGCAAAATACGGAACGATCCTTCACGGCTGGCATCGTGTCACCTTTGACGAGTTCCCCGACATGACCACTAATGGTGCAAAGGATCCTTTCAAGACGGCAGGTGCCATGCATCTCTGGTGTTTTGAGCAGTGCTTCGATCCGCTCGAATTCTTTGAGAAGGACATGATGTTCCCTGATGAGCGCATGTTCCCCCACGAGCCTTCCAACCGGATGGCAATCACCAGAGATGATTACAAAAGCGTCATCCCAGGGGCTATCAAGCCATGGGTCCGAGAGCGTCGAGGTGTGGGAATTTCACAGGCTCCCTACGAGAAGCATGAAGATACTCTCGCATGGAAACTGTGCGACTTCCATGTGAAGCACCAGAACAGCGCTCGTGAAAAGTGCCGCGACAAACGGAACGCAGAGAAGCCAGACGACGAAAAGAAGACGATCGAGATCATTATGGGTGATCTTTCGAAGTATGTCAAGCGAGAGCAACTTGCTAAGGCCAGGGCAAAGGCAAGGCAGCAGGGATCAAAGAACTTCAAGGTTGAGTCACTTGATCCAACCCCGGCCGATCGCATGCCTCAAAGCACAAATGGTGTGCCAAAGGAGCCAGTGCAGGAAAGAGTGCCATCTCTATCGGTTGCCCTTCCCGATGCCGACTTTGAAATGTTCATGCAGCAACTCAAGCCGGAAGACGCTGCCGGTGCCGTTGGTACCATTACACCCCAGAGCCTGGGCTCACTGCTCCAGGACAACATCAACGTTTCTGGTGTTCTTCCTGGACCGGTTACTCTGTCCCCTTCGAACCTTTTCGGCTCCTCCCCGATTGAGAGCGCATCGCCAGCTGACCCTGAGCCTGAGCAGGCACAGATGCAGGTCGCCGCTGCAACCGCAGGGGTTGCGCAACACCGCCGTGCGTCTTTCCCGCGATCTCAGCGCTCAAGTTTGAGGAGAACCAGCAGAGAGACTGGAAAGAGGTCATCCTACTAGGCAGCAACAGGTTGTCTAGTCCTGAAGTATGGGGATGGGTGAGATAGGTATGTATCTCTACGGGCCAGAGGACTACCTGGGTGGAGCAAAGGATCTCTGCTGGCCAGAGAAGTATTTGGGGAAAAGGTGTTTTTGATTTAGATATGGTCGAGTTTAGCAGGCATGGTGTTATGGATGGGTTTGTTTTGTTTCAATCATCATTTGATACCCCGGGTACAGGAAGCATAGCGCGCATTGGATTTGATCTAGCATACGTTTGGAGTTTGGCTTGGAGTTTTTGTTATAGAAAAGAATTGTACTGCAAATATCTCATTTACTTTTGACTCGTTTACTTTTTTGGAACTGTGAAGTGTGTCTCTTATCATTCTAGAATACCTGCTTTAGTTATACGGGAAGAAGACTTACTCTCCTTCATCCCGCTAGGTGTCTCACATCAGGAACTTGTGAATTGCGTTACACTTTCCAACATGCTTGCATGCAGGTTTCGTTAGGGTCCGTATGTATACCAATGATACTTTGTGGAAACGGCTTCGGTTTCAACAAGAGATGTTTCTAAAAATGCTACATGTGGCCAAGGGGTCATGTCTTTGTGAGAAACAAAGAGACTCGAAACTGTGGCTTGAAATGTATACAATGACGATACACATCTCCAACAGCCATGGGCCGTTCCTTTCAAGCTAACTACTACGTATTTACATACTACTTTATAAGTGACAAGCGCACGGCTCAACTCAAGATCCAGCCCCGATCTGAAAGGGCCTCACAGACGATTTTAGCACGATTCTTCATCATGAGGTAGACATTCTCTCACGCCCAAGCTTAAGTGAACCCACTCGAAGTAAGGGATGTCAACGCCCGGCCAAGCTCTCCCCAAGCTCCTAGCTTCTTTTGACTTTGCATCTACGACAGGGTAGAGTAGCTAAAGCCCGCCCGTTTAGTAGTGACGTTTGGTGGGGAGGAATCATTGGAATGAGGGGGTTACGGAAACGCCGATGCAGGCTTACAGCTCTGGGGGCGCCGCTAAACAAGGTTGTCCTTGCAGCTGAGCCGGCAGCTGTTAACAGCAGTTCAGTTACTGCATCTTTTTTGGGAGGTATGAGCTGTTTGATGATTCCTCTTTGGGCTGAACGGCGAGACATGACAGGTGAGATTTAGAAGTGACACGTTATGATTTGACAAGGTACAGAACGCACAGGACGTTGGGAGACGAAGCTGCATCGGCGAGTGCGAGGGCCAGATGCTATACAAATTAATTACATGATGCTGTGCAGAGCAGAACATAAAGAAGCTAACAACTCAAGGTCTTTGGTCTTTCTTTGTTCTACCCTCTTCATATTTCTTTGTGAACAACAAGCACTTTCTTGTCATATTACAGTACCCGCCAAGGGATCGGAGCAAGGATCGACAGTGGTCAAGACCGTCAAGTACACTACTGTATCAATATTCGGCGAGAGCGAAGCGTATCAGCGTACTATATCCAATCCATACATACCTACATGTACCTACATATAATATCAATCGCGCGGTTGCACGACACGGCGATTAAAAACAATCACGTGTACTTTTCCTTTGACTTTTTTCCCTTAACTTGCTTTTCTCGGGTTCTCGGTTTCCCCCCCCCCCATTCCATCTTATCTCTTGTCTGTCCTTCGGATTTACATCACACATACCCAAGGGTATTGGGTATTCCATCATACTGACCTGACCTACAGTGCAGTGCCGCATTCGTCCAAAGGTTGCAACCCTTATCTCTCCCCAGTCGGAGAAATATTCAAGAGCTGCAGTTGGCTGTTCAACTAACTAGACTCAGCTAACTCACTCACTACTGCTACTGTACACACTCTTTTTAGTTCCTTTTGTTTCCTTTTCTTGTTAGTCTTCCAGGTAAATTATAACTTTGCTCTTACTTCCCCGACCAATCTATTCCGGAGTTGATATGGAAAAGTAAAACTAACAAGTGCCGCCCCCAGTGACGGAGACGGCTTGATAGTGAGATCAAGGTCCCCGGTTTTTACCTTTTCTGCTTGAACCTTTCAGGCGGTACAGTACCTTACAGGGGCCTCTCTAGTGGGCCTACCGCCTAATCACCCTCCCTGCAGGTGCATTGTCCCCCTCCAGCCGTCCAGGGTCGGGTCGCTAGGCCCAGCTGCAGGACCGGGCCTCCACATCCACAGTCACCCAGCACAGTTAGATCCATACAATTCATCCCAACCGTCAAATCGAGGGTCTAGTCAAGTCCAAGTCCAGTCTTTGATCGAGTCTGTCAACTATCATCCTTTGACTCTCCCTTCACTTTTACTTTTCTACTATCTTTACTCCCGTCAAGTCATGGGAGCCGACGCGAAGCCTGCTCTGCAGGTGATTGTATTGGTACGTCTAATAGTCTATCTATCTCATTCTGGCCTATTCTCTCCATCCCTAGTTTGTTTACACTTCATCTTTATACAAAAGTCATTCACCATTGGTCATGTCATGATGCGAGGAACGGCTCGGATACAGCTCCGGAAGTGAAGAAACGCGTCGCATCATAACTCCACAACTCGCCGAGTGGCGTTTCTCCTACAGTGTAATGCGCTCCCATACTTTTATCATGACCCAGACCTCACAGCCATATGCCACTTACTCCTTTGAATATCCAATCCATGACTGAACTCTCATTAACCTCATTATCAGGGCTCTGGAGGCGGTCCTCAAGAATCAAATACAACTGCGTTTCTTGTTCGCTCTGTTGGTGCAAAATGGCATCGTGGCTCAATCATCGCCGTCGATGCTGGCGTCCATCTCTCTTCCATCACACGTATCATGGAAGAATCAATACCGTCCCCGCCGCCGTCTCCTCCCTTCACACTTACTACAGGTCCTTTCGCGGGCCTTGAACTTCCTTACTCTTCGGCCGCTGCTAATGCTGCTCACATCACCCGAACTCTCGTCGACACATATCTCATTACACATCCTCATCTCGATCACATCTCAGGGTTTGTAGTCAACACAGCAGGCTTTCCAGGCACGAGACCAAAGAAACTGGCTGCTTTGCCTAGTACAATTCAAGCTTTCAAGAATCACATCTTCAACAATGTCATTTGGCCAAATCTCAGTGATGAGAATAACGGAGCAGGTCTAGTGACTTACATGAGATTGGTAGAAGGTGGCAGCCCTTCACTCGGCGACGGCGAAACTAGAGGTTATATCGAAGTCGCTGATGGACTTCTCGTCAAAATATGGAGCGTGAGCCATGGACACTGCCTTGAGAAGCATAGTCATAGGGGGTCAACTTCAACTGCGTCCACTCGTTACAGCAGCCACGACGCATCCATGCCACAAGGTCCACCTGCGCGTTCAAATTCCTACTACCCAGGATCCATGCATCGGAGCTCGGTCCTGCTCTCGCAGGGTGGTTTTGGGTCTATGTCTTTACCTCCTCCGCCCGATCAGGAGCGTATCTGTGTCTATGACTCAAGCGCATACTTCATTCAAGACCCCATAACCAACCGCGAGGTCCTCATTTTTGGAGACGTCGAGCCTGACAGCATATCACTAAGTCCACGAAACCTTCACATCTGGCAAGAAGCAGCGCCAAAGGTTGCTTCAGGAAACCTCAAGGCTATCTTCATCGAATGCAGCTATGACGACTCACAGAGCAACGACCGCCTATTTGGCCATCTAAAGCCCACCTTTGTCATAGAAGAGCTACGTGCTCTGGCCAACGAGGTCACTGTTGTTCGCAATATGCGCTACAATGAATCTAAGAAGCGCAAGCGCATGGGCAGCACGGCTGACGAGGCTCCTCGACGGAATCCTTCGTTTGTTAACTTTGCAAACTTCGCATCCGAAGATCCTGTATCCCCAAAGACACTCAAGGCTTCAACGCCAGATTTGGTGAACCCAGGCCCTGAGACGCCTCCGACACCACATCTCGCTACACCAACTGCAGAGTTGACAATCAACCAGTCTGATTCTATTACATCGGTACCTGTGGTGAGACGACCTCTCGAGGGTCTTCAAATAGTCATCATCCATGTCAAGGACCAACTGAACGATGGCCCTGACGTCGGGGATACCATACTGGAGCAATTGGCAGATTATGAAAGCGAGGCGCGGTTAGGGTGTGAATTTCTTATTTCTAAGCCTGGAAAGAGCTTCTATCTTTGAGCATTTCAACTACCGGCGTTGGGATTCAATTCTTTTTTTGCATTCGGTCATATATGTTTTCTTTTCTATATGCAAAGAGTGGATTTATAGGCTGTGATCAGCCTTACACTGCACTGCTTGTGTTTTCTTATATACGATTCAGTTATGGGTTTTCATTTTATGATAAACTTAGGGAAGCCCTTGGATTGGGCCAAGTGGGTTCGAATCTGGGAAGCTACATCGCATGGGATATTTTTGTTTCGAAGCTCGGATTACGGCTTCTTCGTTCTATGTTTGGGATCTAGTTCATAATGAATGTATACGTCCATATCTACCCTAGTTTTTCTGCTTCTTTTGGATCTCCTCAACTCCCGATTCGCCACCGACATCCTTTTCGTATTCCGTTCTGGGAATCTCAAACGCTTCAGTGACTCTTGCATAAGTAATTCCTCCTAATCTGCTAACTGGTTTCAGGACATTGGGGTCAACTAAGTTCTTCTCGTCATTCAACGCATCCTCGCGAACCCAGAAGCGCGTGCCCTCGAAAACAGCCATAGTTCCCGACTTGTGGCCTGGTTTCGCCTTGCTGTCCCACTCCTTGAGCATGTCGAGCTTGCACTCAATACTAACGATAGCTTCGCGCACACGAGCACACTTGACGGTCTCGCAGTCATACGAAGGTGTCAGGCCTGAGATGTCCCACTCAGAGACTCCGTACGGAGCGTCCACGCTGCATGAGTTTGCGGCTTCGATGAAGTGCTCGGAGATGATGTTGATGACGCACTCGCCCGAATCAGCAACGTTGCGCAGCGAATCCTTGGCAGCTGCTAGACCAGTTGAGAAACCAACGACAAACATGGGCGGGTCGTGGTTCATCATGTTGAAGTAGCTGAAAGGCGCCAAGTTCTTGTGAGTTCCATCGGGTGCTTGACTGCTCAAAAAAGCGATGGGACGAGGCACGATGGATGAGATCATGAGCTTATAGTTGAAGGCTGCAGGACGTCCCTCCTCCTGAGGATCTATAGCGACGTGCTTCTTATCGGCATTGTCCTTTCCAAGTCTGTTGGCGCCCTCGCCAAAAGCCCAGTCGGCGTCAACGGTCTTGGTGTAGCGAAACTCTGAAGCAGTATCGAATTCGGGGCGAGAAGCCTCGACACCCTTGAAGTCCGGGTGAGGGTTGCGTTTGATAGTATCTCCCATTGTGAACCGTGATGTGGTGAAGAGTCTTTTGCTTGGTGTAGTTGTGAGCGGTTTGAAGAGGCGGTTCAGTCTATACATGGAAGGGGATCGGGGGGTGTTGGAAATGCGGAGTTGGGGTTTTAAACTATGGAGATTCTAAAGAGTCCTATTGTCCCTAGTGAAGGGAAAAGAGCAGGAGGGGTTCCCCCGAAGAGTTTATCAGGCTTGGTAAGGTTGCTGAGACTGTTTGTAATGGGTGATAAAGCATGGTGGATTGTCTTCCCCACAGTGCCCTTTTGCGTGACCTCATCGATACAGAGTTTCAAATAGTTAACGGCCGAGTCATTTGAGATTCATGTTAACCGAGGTGATTTGCCGAACACATACCAAAGCTCTGTGTATCTAGAGCCGAGTGTCCGTATATCAGCTGAGTATAAAGGCATTCAGAACAGTTGTCTTATTCTGTAGAAAGTCACTACATTTTGATGTCTATGTTTCAATTCGATGATGAGTCTCATTATTGACGACATTGATGCTTGTGCAACGATTGAGATTCAAAATGACTAAACTACCCCACGTTCTCCAATTGCGAGGGTCCCTGTTAGTCTAGTATAATGCTATTGGGTCTCATCTACATCAACAGGTCTTTGTTTCTTATTTCTTGTTGCAATTAGTGCTGATATCAGAAGTTAAAACTAATTGCTTGTCATTCTTGATGGGTAAAAGATGATTGATGTAGGACAGGGACTAAACTACATGAGAAATCGTGTCCAATTGCTGTGTTCACGTGCACGCGAATGTTCAGCAATGAAGGATTATTTGCGCGAAAACCGAGACTGTTTAGAGCTGACCAGTATTTGTTTAAAAAAAAAAAAAAAAACGTGCCTGCACATAGTATGAATCCTTAACTCAATGCGTGTTGTCTGTTCTTAGAAGCCCAATTTCTCGAATCCCAGTGTATAGGGTAGTAATTGGCTTACATAACCCCTCAATTAAGTTGTACATGTGACAACGCGAATAAGCTAACGCGGCAAGCGGGAGTCACTCGCCGCGTTGTAAGAGAAAAAAAAAAAAGTCATAGACTCAACCAATGTCCAGCCATGAAGTAGATCGTTGATACAACTTTCTACCACGCTTATTCCCTTTCAACTTCCTATATAAACACTTCTCATGCAGGCATGGGGCAGCCATCGCCTCTCGCATTTATACACTTCTTTTAGCCGAAGTCTATCATCGACTCCTCTTCAACTTCGCTGCCCCTCCCCCTCACTCCCAATCTCACTCTCATCTGGGCCTTTTATTTCCAGGCGCTTTTTCTCACTCACCAGCTGTCGACACAAAAGGATTTGGATGAAGCCCGGAAAGCCTAGTTACGAAGGAGTAATGGCGACCACGATAGAGATTGCGTCCGCCCCGACCGTCGACACTCCAGGCACATGTCTCGTTGTCCACACAGAGAAGCGCACATATGTCTTTGGACGCCTTGAGGAAGGCACCCAGCGTGCCTTGCAGACCGGAAAATTTCGAATCGGATCTACCGAGCAGATCTTTCTCAGCGGCAGGGTCTCGTGGAAGCAGGTCGGAGGTCTCTTTGGCTATGTCCTCACTATTGGCGGCGTGGTGGACTCGAGCAGAGAACAGGAAGCGGCCATGAATGAGAGGAGGAAAGAGAGGGGTCTGAAGCCTGTCAAGGGTTATTTCAAAGGAGCTGTCCATATTCATGGTGGTGAAAACTTGAATCATACTCTGGCTGCATGTCGTCCTGTTATTCTACGACAGCCCGTTAATGTCAAGACACATGAACACAGAGAGAATCCTCGGCTCGACACCATTGAAAGCCTAGAACCTGATTGGAAAGACGATGCACTCCGTGTATGGAAGATCCCAATTCAACGGGAGCGCTCTAGCAGCCCCAGGAAGCGCCGTCGCTCAAGTCTTATCGTTGGAGATACCCCCGACTCCTCGGAGTTTAAGGAATTTTCGCCTCTTTCGGATCCCGAACATGCCGGTGCCTTGATCGAAAATATCATGTTCAACGGTTCGCTTCGGGGAAATGGCACAGTTATCCCTGTGAGGCTGGAATGGACCAAGCCTAAAGATACCATCTTTGTCGGTAAACATAACTTGAAACTCTACAAAGGCCCCAGACCAGGCGACCCAACATACTCTGCCGACGACGCGGGTAAAGACGTATGGATATTCGCTAATAAAGAGTCGGAGGACTACCGTAACTATCCCAATTTGGCAAACCGACCGCTGCCACCCACGATATACAGCCAAAGCTCTATGTGCTATCTCGTTAAATGTCTTCCTCGCCGAGGTAAATTCAACGCAGAAAAAGCCAAGGAGCTCGACGTACATGTGCGTGATTACAAAGAGCTAATTGCAGGCAACACTATAACAACAACAGCTGGTGTCCAGGTGACCCCTGATATGGTTATTGGCGAGGATTGGCCCGGTCTAGGGTTCATCGTCGCCGACATTGAGTCCAGCGATCTTGTTGACTCTTTCATGGAACGACCGGAATGGACCAATGCCGAATTGATGTCTAATGTCGTTGCTGTGTACTGGATCCTGGGGTCTGGATTGGCAGAAGATGCCAGAATTCAGAAGTTCGTCGATGAGCATCCCACGATGAAGCATTTCTTCTGTGCCAAAGACACGTGCCCCAACATGATTGCGCTTGCTGGGCCCGCTCAATTGCAAACCAGGCTACGCGTGATAGATCCTGACAGATTCAGTCTGCTCAAGTTCGACAACAACGTCAACGGAACATTACCTTCTGGATCACAAGTCGAGTCTGGCCGTGCAGGAAACAAGACAAGCCTCATGCCACGTCTCAAGTGGGACGACGGGACGGTTATCCCCTTTCCTAACCTTCTGGAGACAGCTATGTCTGTGGATGATGAAATTATGAAGCTGGCGCGACAGGCCCAAGAAGAGACCTCCGATCCTGAGTTCCTACGGAAGTTAGAAGAAGAGGAGAAGGATATACCCAACCGAGACGCCGAGATCATTCCTCTTGGTACTGGCTCTTCAGTCCCGGGCAAGTACCGCAACGTTTCATCAACGCTGATTCGTGTACCTGGCATCGGTAACTACATTCTCGACGTCGGTGAAGGCACTTTGGGCCAGATTCGACGTCTCTTTGGGGAGGAGGAAACAGGAGACATTTTGCGAGACTTGAAGTGCATCGTGATTAGCCATCTTCATGCTGATCACCACCTGGGCACTCCTACTTTGGTCAAAGCTTGGTACGAACATACTATCAATGACAGCAACGCCAAGTTAGCCATCTCTTGTATCTCAAGGTACAAGGCCCTTCTGGAGGAGGTCTCTCAGGTTGACGACTTTGGCTTTCACCGACTATACTTCCCCCATGCCGGGAGCAGTTTACCCGACAAGCTTAACCATGGCCGTTGCGAACTCCAAGACGACACATTTGGACTAAAGGCCATCACGCGTGTTCTGGTTCCTCATTGCCGGTTATCCATGGGCACAGAAATCGAGCTCACATCTGGCCTACGCATTGCCTACTCAGGTGACTGCCGTCCCTCAACCAAGTTTGCTGATGAATGCAAAGGCGCCCATCTCCTCATCCACGAGTGCACTTTTGACGACGACATGCAATCCCACGCTAAGAAGAAGATGCATTCCACTATCAGCGAGGCTCTAGGCGTTGCGAGCAGGATGGAGGCCAGAAAGACGCTGCTGACGCATTTCTCGCAACGCTACGTCAAGTCTGACTCGCTGAAGAGAGATGAGAGAGGTCAGACCGGTAATGTGCTCATGGCGTTTGATCACATGAATGTCAAGCTGGGTGATTTCAAGAAGGCGGCTGCTTTCCAGCCTGCTATTGCCCGGCTACTCGAATCTGCAGACGAAAAGTAATCCAGAATGGGATGACAGATTTACTTGCAAAAGTAACAGACCAGGGTAGACATTGTATTATTACATGATTTGATGATGCGACTATCAAGTGAAGTGAAGCTGTTTGTTTAGTATCTAAATTTCAGGGTCATCTTGAACTTTCCGCATTCGAAATTGAAAGGAAGAGCGTCTGAATGTCTGATGTCTGATGTCTCCTTGGAATTACAACTTCACCCGTAGCTGTCCAAGGCTCTCAACATGGCTGCAAGATGGCCTCCCTAGAGGGTAACAGAAACGTTGACCTCCAAGGCTTAGGATGAAAAAATAAGTGGCTAAAGATCTGCTCTAAAACGTTATAAACTGGACTACTGATTTCGTCCTTTATGTTTCCACCAGCCAAGTTTTCTGATCCCCCAGGGCCTCCGTTCAACACCATGCTCACTCAGTATAGCTTCCGTCGAGAGTCACTCTAGAATAGCAGTCATAATGGCAAGATGAGTGATCATGTACAAACTTCCTCAACGTTATTGAAGGACTATGGAAACTCGACATGTATCAGGGTCTTTCACTGTGCCTGGCTGATTCACAACCTCTGCAGCATATCCAACACATCAACCTCACAAATCCAGTCACGCTTAACAGAGCTATACCACGAGTATTGCCCGAAAATGCAAGTTCCCCGCAGGGGGGTTGTATTTTCGGGTTTATTAGATTGATATCTTAAAGCTAAATAAAAAAAAGAAGGAAAAAAGGAAAAAAGAAATCGACCACGCTAGGGATCGAACCTAGAATCTCTACAGATTATATGAGAACCGAAATGTAGCGCCTTAGCCATTAGGCCACGCGGCCGGATTATTGGGATGACGATGGCCTCACTCAGAAGCCTCATAGGCTCGGGCACGACGGAAATTCGGCACAACCTGATAATTGGCAACTGGTCATGAGCATATTGTGATCTTTAATCTATACATTATTAGTGACTTTCTCTGAGTACATTGTTTCTGAGCGATGGAACCGATCACAGCATCGTGATCATAGAACGTGTTCAAGCAAAGTAGCAACCTATTTTGCTTCATCCTCGATTGCTCCCTCGAGATCATTGAGAAACCTCCAATGAGTCTCCTCCCTCCATCCCTTTGCTTTCCAATCATTTACGGTCTTGGGAAACTCGTCGACGATGCCCATGACAGACATATCATGTGCAAAAATACAAAAGACGTTCTCTTGAGCATCGGCCTTCTGTGCCTCCTTGATAGTCCTTATAGCCTGTTCTTTGTCGAATCCGATGTTTGGGTCAAAGAACGTTTCTCCAGGCTTGCGCCCACGCTTGACGTTTACGTCGTCGAACACTGTTGCTGGGCAGCGTGAGAGACGGAGACGGAGGGAGTCGGAAAGGGACAGGTGCTGAGAAAGGTCTTGTGGGATCGGCTGATATGGCGATGGGCGAATCTCACCGCCATGATGACAGAGATCTCCGCCCATGAGAATGAATGTGTCTGGGCCAGTGGTTGTGCGGGCAAGACCAGCCATATGGCCAATGGCATGACCGGGCGTGTCAAGAAGATAAAAAGAGCCGTCGCCAAAGAAGTCGAACGCTCGGAAAGGTCCGATTTTGAGAGGTTTATCGTCAAAATTGATTTCTCGAAAGTTTCGTCCTCTAGGGAACTGTCAGTATGCAGCTCTGTTCTGTAATATGGTGATGCTCACTCAAAGTCGACATCCCGAATAGGGGAATCGGGATTGGTTGGGTATCCAGGACAGAAGGCCTCCTTGAAACCTTGCCCGACTACGAGCTCTGTTGATTCAGGGAATGTTGTGACATCTCCGATGTGGTCAAAGTGATGGTGACTAATTTGTTTCTTAGTAAGTCAATTTCTTGAATGACATCGAAATACCTACCTCCAAATAACGCTATCAATATCAGAAGGCTGCATATGGTTATCTCTAAGGATGTCTGCAACATTCTTCTCGACGTCAACGCCCAGGTTCGCATCCGTTATCGTCTTACACCACCGTGGAGAGAAGTTGTCCAAGGGGTTTTTGGGTACTCCCAAGTCAAAGAGTGCCCTTTTTCCTGAAGAGCTTTCTACCAAAAACGACCAAGTCGTTGCAATAGGCATAAACTCCAAACCTGGCATGGCGGGCTTCATGAGATGTAGCAAGGGCATCTTTGACAAGCGCAGAGAAGAGTCGATGATGCTCACTCTGGCCGCTGTACCATCTGGCACGTCGAAGCGAGGTTGTTCAGGCATTTTTATAGAGTCAATGTATGAGATATGGGATTGGCATAGCTGAACCGGACTGTATATCGCGGTGCGTGGGAATGGGGATTTTATAATTCTGCTGAAAAGCCTGATGTTCGAATGCCGTGACATTAGACTACAGTATCAACTGGGAAAGTTCAGCAGCGCCAGTGGATACACACTAGACAGATTCTAAGTATCCAATTGGTCTTACTGTAAGTAAAGATCTGACGGCTTGCTGAATACCCAATGAGTGCTGCAGCCTGAGCTAGTACGTATCCACCAGCGCTACTCAATTTTCCCAGTTGATACAGTACGGAGTACATGGACCAAATATTCGAAATACCGAAGTGGGGTGGTTTGGATGGAGGATGTGGTCATTACCCTGAAACTCCGGGACATTACACTGGTAATAGCAATTCTTTGTCGCTGATTATAAATAATCGGCTCTCAATCGATCCGATTCCGTATCTATCTCATAAGACTAGCTTAGGCGGTTCCGATCGGGGATCATTGAATGTTTCACGAGGTACTGACTGCAATGAGTGTTCGATTTATTATTACTGTTGATTTCCAGCGACAAACACTATGACGTTATTCTTAACTTAGCTGATTACAAATGCCTAGTTATGGGTTTAGCGTAGAGATCTACAGCCTCGGTTCACTCCACGTGAGGAGACACAGACAACAGGTTCATGGCGCGTACCATAGTTCATCCTGGACTTGTTCCTAAAACAACAATAACGATTAGATACCCCCAATCCCTTATCAATCTTCAAAATGGCACACGATGAAGTTGATCCCCAGAGGTTGAGCCAACCCTTCTCCATCCCAGATCCTACCAGCTTCTCCAACTTCCAGCGCGACATCTACCAATCCTTCCGCCCGCCCCTCTTCTCAACAAACCCCACAGAATGGGAATCTCTAGCCAAGGAAAAGGTCCCCGCTTCCAACTTTGGCTATGTCTACGGCTCGGCCAGCAGCGCTGCTACAGCCAAAGCCAACAGCGAAGCATTCAATCGATATCGACTTAGACCGCGTTTTCTCGTTGATGTTACCAGACGCGATGTAGATGTTGAATTGTTTGGCACCAAGTATAAGAGTCCTTTGCTCGTTTCACCGATTGGGGTGCAGAGTATTTTGCATCCCGACGCAGAAGAGGCTACGGCCAGGGCATGTCATAATGTCGGCGTGCCTATGATTCTGTCGACTGCCGCCACAAGATCAATCGAGGAGGTTGCGGAAGCCAACGCCGATGGCGACCGTTGGTTTCAACTTTACTGGCCTAAGCCGCAGTATGAAGAAATCACTGCCAGTCTCCTCGCGCGTGCAAAAGCATCAGGGTACAAAGTTCTAGTCGTCACTCTAGACACGTTCAGTCTAGGCTGGAGGCCAACGGATCTCGACGCTTCTTATTTGCCTTTCATCTGGGGTCAAGGCTGCCAAGTTGGCTTTTCGGATCCTGTCTTCAACCGAATGTTTGATGAGATGCAAAAGAACGATTCTCGAGGTGTTGGCGAGAAGCTAGCTGAGCTGTGGACAATTATGAGACGACCTGGTACCTTGTATGGTGCTGCTAAGGTCCTTGCAAACGCAAGGACTATGGTAAAGTCAAAAGCTTGGATCGACGTTATCAACTCGGGCACATACCGTGAATGGGCGCATCTCAAGATTTTGAAGGAACTATGGGATGGTCCGATTGTTTTGAAGGGCATCCAGACGGTCGAAGATGCCCGTTTAGCTATTGAGCACGATGTGGATGGTATCATTGTGTCCAATCATGGCGGTCGTCAACTTGATGGTGCGGTAGCCTCACTCGACGCCCTGGCAGAGATCACCGCCGATGAAAAGGTCAAGGATTCTGACCTGACAATTATTTTTGACAGCGGTGTGAGGACAGGATCGGATTTACTCAAGGCGCTGGCCCTCGGAGCAAAGGCGGTTTCGATCGGTCGACCTTATGCGTATGGTCTTGCTGCGGGTGGACAGCAGGGTGTAGAGCATGTGTTGAAGTGCTTGTTGGCGGATATGGATAACATGCTGGCTAATGTCGGGAAGAAGAGTATTCGAGACTTGAGCAGAGATGATCTTCAGGTCCTGCCACTGTCGAAGCTTTAAAGGGGTCCTGTATATACGGATGAGGGCGTTGCAAGTCCGGTGTTCTAAAGTTTGAGAAAGATTGATATAGCACAGCGAGAAGCGTGTACGGTCTCAGCGGCAGCATTAATATAATCGAGAGTCTACTTGATCGTAAAGATTCGCATGTCTTTCTGCTAGTATGTTCGCAATTCTAAAAGTGTGAAGAAATTATGAAGTCGTCACCAGAACAGGGAATCCCTGCCCTCGTTATCGCCGAAAAGATGGCTTGACAGATTCGCCAATCGCGTTTGGCGACTGCATAGCTAAAAGGTTATCGCCGAATACCACTTGCGTCACATCGCCGTTACCATCGGATTCGATACAGAATAAATAATAAGATTGATAATATATATTAAGTGAAAGCGCTGAGCCTCACCACATGAAGTTTCATGATACACTAAGCCGCTGAGAACTCTACTCAATTTTATGTAATTGCACAGCTATGGCATCAACGACGATGGAGCCTCAAAACAACTTTCAGACACTCAAGGGCAAAATTGCCATAGTCACAGGTGCGTCTCGTGGTCTTGGCGCAGGCTTCGCGTATGAACTTGCAAGAAGAGGAGCCAAGGTGAGCAGCCTCCAGACTTTGAATGGCCTTCCTTAACTTGAGGCAGATCGTTGCGACATACACCTCCCCAAACAGCGAAAAGCTCGTCAAAGAACTAGCAGAAAGGATCGCATCTCTCGATCCACCATCGGAATGCATCGGAGTCAAAGCAGATCTTGAAGAAGAATCTTCACCTGCAGAGATAGTCCGCCAGTCCGTCGCCGCCTTCGGTTCCCAAATCGACATTCTCGTCAACAACGCAGGCATGGAAATCGTCAAACCTCACACAGACATTACAACATCGGATTTTGATGCCATCTTCTACCTCAACGTTCGCGCTCCCCTCCTTTTGCTGCAAGCAGTGAAACCCTATCTCCCCTCCTCTGGCGGTGGCCGGATCATCAATATCTCATCAGTCGGTGCACGCTGTGGCTTCAAAAACTTGTCTCTGTACTGCGCCTCGAAAGCTGCGCTCGAAGGGCTGACGCGTTCGTGGGCTGCTGAGCTGGGTGAAGAGGGACATACGGTTAATGCAGTGAATCCGGGGCCCGTGAAAAGTGATTTGCTGGATAATATTCAAAAGGAGATTGTGGACATGCAGAAGAAGCAGACACCGGCAGGGAATCGGTTGGGTGAGGTGCATGATGTTGCTCAGATTGTTGCTTGGTTGGCTTCGGAGGAGAGTCGTTGGATTACAGGACAAGCTTTGTCTGCGAGTGGCGGACTTGAGATGTACTAAAAGTGAAGAATATTTCAAGTCACAACCTAGAGAATGGAAATATCATTTATGTTACAAATGAGTTCTGCATTATGTATCTAATTGACGCATATGGCCGCCGTGAAGGATCCTTTAGAATGACTCCTGCGCTGGACGTAAGTCCAACTCATGAACCCAAAGCGAACTAGGCTGTTGCGACAACCATAAATAGGTCTGCCCAACATCCTCAGCCCTCATAGACTTGCCTGTCCTCGTCGCCTCTGTATCCTCATCGGTGATGTGACCATTAGCAATAGCATGCACGCACTGCACGCCATACTTGCTATGTTCCTTTGCGATAGCCTGAGCCACCATTCGAGCTGATGCACGCGTCGCCCCATACGCAACATAGCCAGTATTGGTTCTCATGGCTCCTAGTGTACCGGTGAAAATAATAGTTCCTTTCTTTGCGCCGTTTGTATCAGACAAGAGTGTCTGGCCACCGTTCTGCTCGTAGATGAGCTTCAGAGCTTCTTGCGCAAACACGACAGCGCCGGTAGTATATGTTTGCATGCTATCGTTAAAGGCCTCGGCTGTCTCTTCAAGGAAAGGCTTTTTACTAGCGTGTTTGACATGGTAAATTGCAAGCTTGAGCTTGAGATCCTTGAGGTCTGCATGACTGCGGATATCCTGGAACGTCTTGCGGAGGTTTTCAGGTTGGGTATCGGTAGGAAAGGCGTGGAGAAGACCGTTTGTCTCCTTGCGGAGAGAATCGCGAAGGTTGTTTAGATTCTCGGGGTTACGGGCTAAAAGAGCTACGGCAAGGTTACCGCCGTCTGCTCGAGCGAGAACGCGAGCAATGCCTCGGCCGCTGGTGGGACCAGCTCCAATGATGATTGCGAGACCTGAGGGTGCCATGTTGTATTATTATTGTTGTTGTTGACTCTCCTTCACAAATAAGATACTTTTCTATCCACTCGTGTCTTTATAGAGTTATAATAGATCCCGTTTCGAAGACGTCATGCCGTTGCTATGATGATGACTCTACCAGCCATTAGGCCCGATACCGATTGGGTAATGATCTCCATGAATCTCATAACTACGGAGTACTGCGATCAAAGGTGGAGGTCAAAGTCAATTGCATACAACAAATGTTTGAACTGCATCGTTACGATCGGTTGTGGTGATGTGCTTTACATCGTCGCGGAATTGCCTGTTTATCAGCAATAGGTCTAGTGTTGAGTCTTTCAGTCCCTTCTTGCAAACTCCTCCATGTTATTCACGACAGCTTGACCCGCCTGCAAAGCGATCAACTTGAACATTTGGTTTCCTTCTCCGAAATCCCATCTCGCTACGCAAGGCCTTCTTTTGTTGACATTTCAAAAAGTCAAGCAGATAGGCTATTCCTGTGCTGCCTCGAACTCAAACGTGTCAGCAGATACCCATGCCTTATGCAAAGTACGTCTCTCCAAGAAGAGCCGCAGCCGTCAACCCCGCTGAGCCAGCCTCCCACGTAGCAATGACTCTCCAAGCCGGTCCCTGAACCCAAAATATGCGTGCCGATATGAACCGCGCTAGCGTCAGAACAAAGAACGTGCGGTTCTCTTGGTAGGCAGCCAGCATGTAATAGATGCCAATCCCGATGATGGCCACTGAAAAGCCGTTGAGGGCAGGGAGGGCAGTGTCGGGCAATTGTTTTGTAGCAAGAGCTTTTCGGGGTGAGACGAGGTTGCTGACGCCATGGTTGAAGGCGCTGAGGCCAAAGATGAAGATGGTTATGGCGGAGATGGAAGGCATTGTGCAAGCGATGCGATGGAGAGCAGCAAGCTCAGGTTAATGGGCCGAGTACCGAGATATGATCTAGGAGCAATCCCAGCACCTATTCAGCTTATGCAAGCAAGACCGGTACGGAATGGCAGGTAACAATGTTGAGGGTGTACAAATACAACAAAATATTGAGGCTTACATAAACTTGCAGCTTGTGAAATGCAGTCTTTTAACTGGATGGCATTTTGAAGCATTATTATTATTTGGTCGAAAACTCTCATTAAATGGCAGGCGGATTCTCTTGTATAAAATCCTGCCTTTACATCCTAGAACTTCAACAAAGGGAAATGCCAGAGGAAGCTGACAAACTCGGTGTTTTATATATCACTCCACTACCAGTGTTGACTGTTTAAATACCACCAATGACAACCTTAGCAACCATGCCGAGAATGCTAGCAGCAGTGATCTTCTTCTCAGGTCTCTTGAAGCCCTCCTCAAAAGGAACACGCTCCTCCTCTATACCATTATTAGCATCTTCCCATTCATCAGGCACGATTGACTTACCGAAGAGAGTCTTGACCCACTCAGTCTTCGCATGTCCATCCTTGGCGTTGCCAAAAAGAACCAGGTACAGAGCTGTCTCGATCAAACCGGCCTGGTTCCCACCAAGAGACAAGGAGTACTCAGGGTTGGTGGCAGCGGCCATCTTAAGACGCTCCTTGCGTGCCTTGGCAGCGGTCTTGATGGAGATGGTGTCCTCGGTAAAGTGCGAGGCTGTTTGAGCCCAGATAGTCTCGTTGAAGCTAAGGTTGTCGCCAAAGAAGACGTCGGCGCGGCTCAAGCTGCCATCGTGTTCGATAACTAGTTTGTTTAGCCCGAGAGTTTAGAACTTGGTAAGGATTACTTACCGTCATGCTTGGCCAAGTCGTCGAGGTTGAAGGTCTCGCCGTTTCCAGTGGTCAAAGCCTGCTTGCCAACGAGAGTTGTAGCAGCTGGGTCAAGGTTGACAGAATCGGTGAAGGCCACGATCAAGTCATCAAGGGAGATGTTGAGGCCGTTGCGAGGGAGGTATCCATGGTTGGCGAGAGAGTTCACCATGGGACAAGGGCTTCGTCCTGCGATTGTCAGCTTTACATTACTTTTGTCGTGATATTGATGTACCCACGGTCGGACGAAGTAGGAGCCTGCCACTCATTGCCAGCGGCGCTAACAGCCAAAGCAGTGGAGCAAAGGAAAACAACGTTGAAGAGCATCGTGAATATCTTGGCGATGAAGTTCAATAACAAAGAAAGCAAACCGAGATTCGAACATTGCTATGACTTATATGTGTCTCTATCCCTGCCAATAATTATCTCCCCCGTTTCTATATAGATCATCTCATTTAACTTTGTTGGTGCCGAGGCTCACGGACGACTACCATAACAGGATGGAGGTATTCGCATTGGCCATGGGTATTGGTGCGAAATAGGAACCTTGTAGAACTATAATCGGAGGACTCTGCAATAGCAGGAAACTACCCAATTGAAAGGAAGATGATTACATGATAAAACACAAGGTTAATGTCAAGGGGCTCTGCGGTGGAGATGGTCAGGGGATGTTTCTTACGGGCCGCGGACAGGGGCTTCTTTTTTAGGTCGGATCAACCACCCTAGAGTAGTCCATTAGATAGAGAATCTTGATCAAGCTACCCAAGCTCTGGAGACGGTTGGACGAATCACGAACAGCGGTTTCCTATTCAAGTGATGTAGAGACCTAAAAGTTTAGTTGAATAGTGGCCTACGCAATTAACAAAGTCTTTAAACTGAAGTCTTGCCTATTAGCAACTAACTTCTGGTCTAAACCACCAAACTTCTGTCTCGACCTCTCAGTCCTGCACAGCATGTCTAACTAAGTCGGTTTCGCTAGGGGAACACACCCCGAGATGTATATTATATAAAGTATTCACATGTGTTCAATTTCGGACTTGACGTAACGGTAACTCCAGGTGATGGAGTGTAAGCGGTAATGATATTTGTGGACACCAGCTTACATCGGGGCAGACCCTTCTCACTTTGAGGCAGCCAGAGATTTTTGAACCTACATGTCTAGTTTGCAAATAGAAGTCATGTTATCTAAAACTACTTGGCAATCGATCGAGAGAATTGTAATTCGTCTAGTTATGACCGTTGATAGATACGATGAGCCGACAAGGTCAGACTTAATCACCTTATGCCTTGCTTGACGCCAATAAGAGTGCGGGGTTACAGTTGGAGTTGAAGGCCGATGCTCGGCACCTGAACGCCCAGAGGCCAACAGCGGCATTCAGCAAATAATATAAAGTTCTGAGTAAGATCAGACTTTTAGATGATAGATAATTATTCTACAATCTTGCACGTCCAGTGGTAAGAGATCCAATCACTAGGCAGCTACGGCGACGGACGTGACGCGACGTACAAAGAGGGGAAGAAACCTTGTTCACGTACATGCATCCCAAGACAACTCCTTCCATCAGCATCCTATGAGGCTTACCTTGACTTGATCAGACGTCAAATAAGCATCAGCACGATGGCATCTTCAGAACTTACCCCAGAGCTATCTCAGCTCTTCCAAAAGATTGAGAGCAGCTTCAAAAACACTCAACTCGGCGATCAGCGCTGGTACCTTCTCGTCATCGCCTGTCTCTCCACAAGCCCCGACCCCGAAGCCGCCGCAGCGCTGTATCAGTACCTGATCAAGCAAGACACGTATCAGACAAGCGAATCGCGACAGATGCTCATCCGACGCATCCGCGAAGCGCTGCTCAAGAGCGTAATCCTCGTCGGCGTATGCAAACCCCTCGAAGCCATCCTTGCTATCAGCAAGGTCGAGAAGCCAGAGGACCGCGACTATAGCAGCACGCGCGATGGGTTCCAGATCAACGACGCAAGTCACGAGCGCGGGAAGGATTGGTTCAAGAAGGTGTACACGAGAAATGCGGGAGATACCATTGGCATGTTTGACGCGCACAAAGACTTTGCGTGGACGTCGATGGAAATCACGTACGGGCTGTTCTTATCGGACCGGCAGGTTCTGGATGATGTTGATACGCAGCTTGTGGTGCTACCGGCGATCATGAGCCAGAATCTACCGCTGGAGTCGCACTGGCATATTCGCGGGACAAGGAGGATTGGCGTGTCGAAGGAGGATGTTCAGGTTGTCTGGGATAGTGTGAGAGAGGTTGCCAAATTCTTTGGAGCGGAATTGAACAAGGTGCCGACCGTGGATGAGGTCGAACCTGACGTGTAGACAAAAAGCGCGCAAGGGTAATGATATATTGCATAGATGATAGAGTCAAGATGGACAATAGAAGAAATACACCGCTTTCGTGGTAGTGGCAGGACAGGCCTTTGCAAGTGATCCTCTAGCCGGAGCAGCCGACCAGCAGTGTAGGAAGGCAGCGCCCAGACTAGCGGTCATTGTGAAGCTCAAATTACAAGTCTGGGAGGTGTGGAAAACAAGACCATTATGGAATGCTGAGATCATTGGAGACGCGTTCACGTCCTCATGCAGACAAAAAAGTGAACATATGATGGAGGAGGATAACATTGATCACTGGACACCGACCAGCAAACCACGCTCTTATATGCGGGTGACGTATTCACTCGAGTTCGGTACATCATTAAAGATGCGTATCGTCTGGGACAGGGCAGGTATATGGCGTCGAGGCATGGAACGGAGAACGTGGCGCTGAGGGAGCTTGCAGGTATGCGTGAAAGCACAGAAGGGCAGAGAGCGGTTCGGGCCGAGTACAGTTATGGGCTCGTGGTTGTAGATTCACGTAAGTTCGAAGGGAGACGTTCGATGATGGGAGCGCGAAGGCATGGAGATGAGACGGCAACGAGGCAATCGGATGCGCAATGGATGTGCGTTGAAGGAGGCGCGTGTACAAGGTAAAAAGTAGACAAGCGCTAGACACGGTGGCAGGGCAATTGAAGAGTGGAGGAAGAATTTGTCGACAAAGAGGAGTAGTCGCGGCTAAAGACTGAGCGACGCTTCGCTATGAATGCGATAGCAGTTTTTGTACAAGTTGGATGGAACTCGCTGCTTTCGCGACGCAAAGCGCAAGACTGGGAACACACGGTCGGCCAAATCCGCACTAACAATTGTCGTGCAACGCACTGGCCAGCACGCGTTGACAGGGGTACACAGTACAGTAAACTGAATTTAGCAGATATGAATGCGAACAACCCTCTAGAGATCATCAATTCACCCATATGCTATGAGTTTGTGAGCGACAAACAGAGATAGACTACCTACCTATTCAACAACGCACATAAGTCTTGAGTAATAGACTGCGGGTTCTCTTGTTCTTTCTTTACCCCCTTTTCTTCATAAGATGATGGACGAACAAAGAGTACTTAGGCCTGTGCGCAGATATGGTTTGGAATACTGTGATAGCACCAGAACTATGCTGTATTCCGATAGACTTATACAGTGTCAGACCTCACGAAACAACCGCTTTTAAGTCTTGCTAGACCAATGGATCAAATCACACTCCAGCTCCAAAGTGGAATGGTGAATTGTCAGATTCTGGAAATAGAGATGCACAACTGGAGATTAGCTGGCCGCCGGAACGATAGGGAAGGATGGGTGTCACCAAGACGGATATCTAGTATCGCTCCACTGCCTGTCTAGTCCCTTTCCTTCAGCTCCTCATGCACGGAAGATGAATTACTCTCCCTGATGAGTATATAACGGGCGACTTACTTGATCTACCCTCAAAGAACCCCCTTGAGAACTGATCTGTCAATCATTTCTCAGCCAAGAGACAGACACATCGAGAGAATGATGAAGCAACATGAGCCGCCTCAGACTATCAAGAAATCAGCTCTATCCTAGGAATAATTCAATATCAGCTCTTGGATCATACTCAACGCCCACTCTGCAAAGAGCTTGGTGTCCGACTGCTACGACATGTGTCGACTTTGTTGAGCCTTAAGTGCGACATGGAGATCAGCGAAAAGATTCCACCTTCCAGTCTCCTCACCAGACTGCGAGTGCAATCTCATTCACCATGTACCACATAGTGGAGAGAAAAGTCTGGTTTGAGGCTCGTTGAAGTCAACGTGCACAAGAGTATTCCAGAGTGATCCCAAATGGTGGTTAGCTAGTTGTGGCGATGCTACACAAACTACCTTTAAAAGTCAAGGTGAGACTGTACCGGAGTGTGGTACTGGTCGTCACACCTGAGCCAGAAATCTTCATTTCACCTATACGAAAGTACCTTTTGAGAACATCAACAGGGAGTTACCTTGAGCCTGTCGGCGAGGAGACAAACATGCTACTAATGCTATGTCCCGTCTCATCCGCAGCCCCAGCCAGTACGTACGGGTCTACTCAAACGGCCGATATCCGCTACTCCTTTGCTATCTGGCTGATGTTCAAATTGACAACATGAGTGGCAGACGAAAGCATTGAGCTCTATAAAAAAAAAAGAATAAGTTGTAAGATTCTACAGTTGAATCGCTCGTTCTTCCCCGGACACTCCCTTATTTTATCACATTGAACCAATCTCCTTTCAAATCCCGTCCCAGTCCCTTGTCTTTTGCTAAGATGGGTGGGAACACATCTTCCTCCTCAGTACGCCAGGCCAAAAACACTTCTACACAGAGTAATTCAGTACAACTAGTGCCATTGCGCCGTCAAGAAGCTGTAGCCGCGCAGATGCGCCAATATTCCACGAAGGAAAAGGTACCAGTTATCTTGTCCATCGGTAAGTGCATAGACTAACTTTGAGTAGCGTGATGCTGCTGATGACACTGCCGCGACTTCTAAGCGGGCTCATCAGCCCAAGCGCTGCAGAACGCGGGACAAGAAGGCGAAAGAGGCACAAGTGCAGGAGACTATAGAAGACGAACTAGTCCCGATAAAATCTGAAACCGAACTCGAACCCGACATGAAAATTGTTCGAGTTTCCAATGAAGTCCCTGGCATTGGCTGGGTTTTGAAGGCCCTGGAAGCGCACCTTTGCTGCTGCCGTTTGTCAACATACCCAGCCAGAACCCATACACGATGCATGAGAACATCTTATTCCAACAGCACTCCTGGGCTTACATTTCGAGCCCTTCACAAACGGATGGAAACAGCGCATTTAGAGGATCATGGTCGCCTTTTCCGTATTTGCCTATGCACACCAACCAATTTCAGGCGTACTCTGAGCAGCTCTCTGGAACACCCTCAAACCGCTATCAGCGAGGGGAGGTTTGGGAGGCGAATGAAGATGAGTTTAAGCGAACATATCAGGCTGCGTTCGGTCATGAACACTGAACATTTGATCGAAGTTCCGAAACACTCGCAAACCGTCTCCTATTTGGGGGTTTGTTGTAAAGAGCCATCACATCTGCGGTCGAGAAAGGTGTATGGGCGCGGTAATTTGATAACGGACATTGGTACAGAGACGAGAACGAGCCCACGTACAGCCTACGATACATCATTAGAAGTGGGTGTTCCCATAACGTCTCAACAATTACTATTCAGAACAATCCCTTTGTATTGGTGGTTATTGAAATTGTGCTTATTATGTCGAATTGATTCTTTGTTCTCTGTTTCGGCCATACTGAACAGTTAACGCAAAGATGTATATTCATCCAGTACTGAACATCGATTTCGAACAGTCATCGTCCTTCCAACTATAAAAGCATGAAGGCATCAATCTGATTGCCAGATAATACCCACACTTCCACAACACATTCCACACATTCTTCCATCATCTAACCTACAAATACCAGAAATCTTGACATCATCGAAAGTCGCAACGCCGCCATCATGATGCACTCTTTCAAAACCAGTTCTAACCCTGAGGTCACTGAACTTATCAAGAAGCATGGCACAAACGATGCCCTCTTCATCATCAAGCTCGCCTTTTTCACCAACATCCCTCTTACAGAAGTAGGTGGATCATCTTATGATGCCATGAACACTGGTGTACGCAAAATCATTCCGGGCTTGTCTGATCAAAGCGGTCTCACTCAATGCGAGTACGTCGTCCTAGAGTTTTGGGCTAACCATCTTGGCGCTGCCAGAATCCCTTTTCTTACAAACCATGCCCACACCATCATCGCTGCTCGAGCACATCGTAACCAAATGACAAGCTATGACATGAAGTTCATTCGCTACACGGCTAGCTGTATCAAGCTGGACGTTGCCAACAGTGACAGAATGCTCGCTGAGTACACTGCGCAAGGCCACGGTCTGATTTTGGAATTGGCATATCAGTCAAGTATCATGGAGGGCATAGCTCGCATGCAAGCTCAAGGCATAAAGTATGAAGGGGAATGTTCTGCAGAAGGTCTTAACAATTTTCTTAGACCTTTTACTGACAACCCTGGACCTTACGAAAGTTCAAGCAAGGTGAACCGGGCTCACGAGATTGACATGGACTTGGGCTGTACTGAAGATGATAAGCGCTTCTTCGTGGAGTGTGTTCAAGTTTGTGATGAGCGGATCCAGGTGTTGACTAAGAAGCGAGATGAACTGGAGAAGGAGTACTCTGGAGGTATCTAAAGACTGATACCCTGTGAGCGCGAGCGGGGAGGGGAGACCAAGTTAAGTGAATACACAGCTGGACTGAGTATATAAGAGGATATTTTCATTTTTTGTATCAGGTAAATTGATCAGGTATCATCATCTTTGTTTCGTTTCGTTCAAGCTTGATTGGGTATCTGCATTGCTGTAGTTAATCAAGGGAATTCATAAATACCCATGAGGCCGTGAGAATTAGTTACACGTTAGTGGTATGTGAAAGACATAACAATGAGCTAGATAATTACATATGGGAGCGAGACAACTGGCAAAGGTCTTATAATGTCGTTAGGTTCGGTCCCGAGAGGTCGGCGATCACTACCTTTTAGAGCGTCCGGGTTTAACCACTTTCAGTAACTCGCACTGAATAGCATCTGATTGGACTCCTTTTTGTAACAAGTGGATACTCGGGCGTAAAAAACGCTCTAAATTTCCCCGCCGAAGCAACAGAGTAGTTCAGCTCACCCAACACATCGTCCAGTCCAGCCCATCATCATTCACTTGGCGCACATCACGTCACACAAGCTTGTCTTGTCCCCGTGCTGCAGCCGGCAGCTAATTACTTTGTACCCATTTTGTCAAACTGCAGGGTTCAAATCCTTCTGCTGTCCCAGATGGAGCTTGCTATCAGGTCTCCTCGTGGCGGTGTGCAGCAAACCCCGAGTGGTCCTCAGAGTGTGTCAACCAACAAGTCACGGGCAAATCAGGTCAGATTTCCCACTGTGCAAGTTTTGGCTGCTGGTGATTAACACAGTATCTAGCAGATTATCCCGAAATCCAATATCGCGGTACTTGACGTCAGGGACGGTCCGAATGCCACTAGGAGGCAGAGGGCTAAGACATTCAAGACCCGCACTGGCTGTAAAGAGTGCAAGTTCGTACATGTATAACTAGCTGATGTGTATCTCATTGCTGACACGGTCAACTTAGACGCCGAAGAGTGAAATGCGATGAAGGCAAACCGACATGTAACCGCTGTAAGGCGGTTGGCTTAACATGTCACTTCCCCCTTAGCTCAACTGTGTCTTTCCCAGCCAACAAAACAACCACAAACACAAACTCAAAGGCCACCAATGCAATTGGCACTTTTAACACATATACCGAAATTATCCGTACAGCTTCAGCTGGAGCAGGAGCCGCAACTGCAACTGTGACCCTGGGAGGCGACACACGCATCCTAGTTGCACCAGACTATGTTACAACCTTTTTCAAGGACCAGACATCGTGGGATATGTTCTCCACTTTCCTGTTCACAAACGAGCAGGGCAATTCGCTACCATATAATACCCTGGCTGCCCTTACACCCCAGATAGCGCATCACAACCCTGCTATCCGCGAGATGTGCTGCGCTGTGGGTGCTGCTGTTGGTGCTTTCACTGCCCCGCATGTGAATGGTGAAGCAGCCGAGAAAGCTCAGCAGCTCTCCCTCGTATATTACAACCGTACCATCCAGGCTGTACGGGCCGCTGGAACCACGCCCGAAGCAATGCTGGCTGTTGCTCATGTAGCTGTCATCTTCATGGTGTACGATATGATGCGCGGAGATATGAAGGCTGCAACTTTGCACTTTGAGCATGCTACTCGTCTCCTGGTCACTTACTTCGGGAAGCGGTGCGAGCAGGAAGGCGTTTCTTTGGCGGAGTTGAAGCTGAACGCTCTAGAAACCGCAATGTTCGACATGTTCCAGCGATTGAGCACGTACTCTTGGCCTCTGGAACTGGGTATTACTGAAGATGAGCGTCCCGACTTCCAGGGAGGTAGGCGTTGCTGGGGAAGGCACAGATACGAGATACACAATATGCCCACGTCGTTCCGTGATTTGGGAGAAGCTTTAAGGTGGTGGGACGTTACACAACATCACATATCCCACCATCTCTTCGACGATGAGCCGGTCGTTGACCACGCCAATAAAGCTGTGTGGGAGAAGGCCTTCACTGTCCTTCACAACTGGCACAGCGCTTTTGTCCTGGAATTCCGTTATACAGAAGACCACCAATACGACGCCCCGCATCGCTATGTAACGGCTTGTATCTTCGAAGCCCTATACACAGAGTGTCTTTCGAGCTTGCATCTACAGCTCAATGCCGAGACAAAGGTATTACCTGATGCAAGACCCATCTGGCGTGAGATTATCCGAACGACACGCCGTATGCAGCAAGAGTTGAAAGCGTCAATCGACTGGAACGTGATGGACAACATGGTTTTGAAGCCGCTTGTGATTGTTCTATTCAAATGTCGCGACGTGAAGGTGAGAGAGGCGGTCAAGGTTGTGCTGGAAGAGGCTGTTGCATGGTACGGAAATACATGCTTGGCTGCAATTATGCTGGGTATGATGAATATGAAAAATCATCAGATCCCGAAGCAGATGAAGAATATTGAAAGAGCAGTTGGATGGCATCTCACCTCCATTGGGTGTGGTCCTGGAGTTATTCGTATTGGATAGATATTGTTTGCACATTAATGGGGTTTTAATTTTCTTTAACTAAAATATTGCTCCGATGAAAGTATGAAGAACACCAGGATGGTAGCTTTGACGGTGTTGCATACAGTGTGGGATATGCCTAACCTTGATGCCACTTATCGTATTAGCACCGGCTGTCGGCGTTGAGTGACAAGAAGAGTTTCCGTCCTCCGCGTCAGCACAGACAAAAGTTTCAACGTCTTGTGGATCTGGCTGACGCTGCAGTGGCCGCTGACAAGTTTAGTGCAAGTGTTGTTGGCACTTGTGCATGCGGGTCAGTTCGATGGTCCACCTATGCAGGGGAGTATGCTTTTGTGCGTGATTTCTTTATGGTACGGAGTTAGTTATGCAGTTCTCCAATGCTCTTTGCACAACTCAACAGTCTCATGGCTGTGTGCAGGGTGAACGACAAAGTATTGATCAAATGATTGACTAGATTGCGCTTGTCGCTTGACTGATAACTCTCAAACTTTTCTGTGTCTATAACCACCAAGCTCTAGTCGACTCCACGTAACGTCTTTTTAGCAAACCCTATCCGAGTCCTCTCCGCATCAAAAACCACAAACGCGGCTTTTAGCGCAATGTCGCCAATGATGTTGATGGACGAGCCAGAACTTGACTGGAGTCCGCCAAAGCAGGTAGCAGAATGGGAACTTCCGACACTTCTTTTAGCTTGATGTCCCGATCCAACCGGTTTTGGGCCTTCTAAAGGAGAAAAGTTCATGTAGGCACCAGGTACTGTTACCCCTGTGTTTGTGTCGACGATGTTGAGAGTTAAGTCAGGAAGCTTTGTGTCACAGGGGAAGACCCAACCACCTGCTGTTTTGTCCACTGTAGCCCCTTTCACTCGAGAGTAATAAGCCTTGTTGACCTCGTCGGGCAGCCAAAGGAGTGAAGTCCCGGTATCAGCAATGGCTTTGATCGGTGTTTTGTTGAATTCACCGTCTCCCACGGTAAACCCCTTTGATGTAAATGTCCACATGCCGTTCGATGGGTCTACGTCCGTATAGAGGATATCACCAGTGTATGCTGTTTTGTTGACAACACCAAATGTGTATGTGCCTGGAGCGTCGTGTTGTAAATCCGCCGTAAATACCCCAGCACTGTGCTCGTCTTTGACATTCTCAAAGAAAGTCTTCTGCTTCTTTGGGGTGACTGTGTTGATGGAGCTGAAGCCTAGTCCCAGTAGGCCGTCCACGTTTTGCTGCTGTGCGAACGAGTCGTGGACCTTATCTGCGACTTGCACTGCCTGAGCTTGTACTGAGAGACCGCCTAACGAGACGGTGTCTCTCACCACATGACCCGACGCACTACTTCCATCTCCATACTCGATCAACCACTTTGCGTTGCTCATCTCTTTACAAGACTCGGATGCTGTGGAATTGTATCGAGTGCGACTACCGCCTGCAGCAGCCGACTTTGTTCCATGGACCCAAAGATCTGACGACCCAGTGTCAAGATCCATCTGGAATGTTCTTGGGGGATTGCCGATTTGAACTGGTGTTAGCCACTCGGCATCATCGTCGATAGGCCTGTTTGTAGCAGTTCCGGTGCCATCGCGACGAGCAAGGCTTGAAACGGCGAGATGGTCAGGAAGGTCTATATGGTATTTCCGATGTAGCTTGAGGAGTGCTGCGATTCCATCGCGCTTATATATTGGGTTTCTGATTTGTTGAACTGAGTGTTCTGTAGTTGGTGTGGCGGTCGGGAATCCAGCCACCAGTGGGAAAGATGCGAGCCCGCTCGTGAGAAGAGATGAGAATCTCATTATGAAGGAGAGTAATTGTGAAAAAGATGGACAAAGCGAAGGCGTTACAACCAAAGAATGAATGAGCAGAGCATAGGAAGATCAGAAACAATCTAACCTTGCAGAGGAACACTTCATATACCTTACTAATTCGTCAATCCCAACAGTCTGTAGACTAGCATCTCCGCATCTCAGGAACCGACCCGATGGGTACGACATGAGCTTGTTTGGCAATTCAGTCCACTAATAACACACGCGTCAACTCACCCTGCGTCGATCTCACTGGCTGAAAGACCCGACGCAAACTGAGTTTTTGCAACCCTCCACAACGGTTCCCGGGTTGAAACGTGGATCGATCAACGGGAGAAACCCAATATCTCTTCTGTGGCGGTCCAGACTCGCAGTCTAAGTGGTTACGACTCAGTCGTGATGTGGGCTCGGTCTGTACGTAAGCTGGATCAACATGATGGTTGTGGAGGTTGACACGCGGCCAGTACAATCGTTTCACAGATGAATGGATCAGGGGAGATATTGAAAAGAAACATAGCTCTGGACTGCGGACTAGTACAAAGGCAAAGAGAGATACTTTCCGACATTATTCTACAACTGGAAAAGACCAGGAAGATTTGTAGGGTAGCAGTGCTAAGACAACTGTCTATGGTGAAGGTCTCGTACAGTAAAAATGTTTCAATTCCACTTAAATCCTCTAGAGATGTCCTGCATTAGCGCATGTTAGGGTTTTGGACTCGCTAAAAGACACCCGGAATTCGAAGCCGTCAGGGGCGGTTTGACATCCACATCCCTGCCAGCACTGTATTATACGTTCCAGTACAACAGTACTTGTCTACGGCTACTAGTCACTCATGGACCACCAGTTCAACTGTTCTAGAGGTTAAGAAAATGCAATATCGAGGCTGAGATGCAAATGAAGGAGCAATTTGTTTTTCCTGACCTATTGACATTGAATCAATGACGACAACGCGGATATTAGAAAACATAAGCAAGGAGACAAGTAGAATTTAGGTTGATCTTAATATTCGAAGAGAAGGGAGATGATGACATTCATGATGGCAACGAAAGTAAAAACATGTTATGATTCCAGATCATGCAGATGAATATACGTCCGTCGAGAAACTTTTATATACCTACCTCAAGGTAGAGATAGTATTCGATGCTGACAACACGGGCATGATACCATGATGACTTTAGCCGGCTCCACAACCAGCTCGAATTCAACGTCATCAATCTTTCTAGAGAATCCGGACAGCCCGATAACAGCCAACCTTCCAATATCACATATTCCCCAACAAACAAGAGGAAAAACCCCACCATGGCATCTTGGTTCAGCAAGGAGACCACCCGTCCAGCTTTTGATAGCAAGCCGACGCCAGTGATTAGCTTTGGTCGTCCCTTTCCAGAGATATGCCTCAAGCAAGTCCAGGAACGCTTCAATAGTTCCCGGGTATACATCATCGCGTCTCGCTCGCTATCCAAGAATAGTTCATCTCTTGATGACTTGAAGTCAGTTCTTGGTGACCGCGTCGCTGGCGTGCGCATCGGCATTTCGCCACATACACCTATCCCAGAAATCGTCGATATCCTTACCGAAGTCAAGCCTCTCAACATTGACTGTATCGTGACTCTTGGAGCGGGAAGTCTCACCGATGGAGCAAAGCTTGTGCGATTTGCGCTGGCTAACGACGCCTGGAGTCAAGAGGACATTGACACGCTCTGGGGTGGAAAGTCGCACAATCCAAACAAGCGCGAGACTTTACATAAGCCAACGATCCCTCTGATTTGTATTCCAACTTCACTCTCTGGTGGAGAGTATCAGGCAATTGCTGGAGCGACCGACGAAAAGAGTAAAGCTAAGCACACCTTTGAACCGAACATTGATCCAGATTTTGTTATCCAAGATCCGCAGTTGACTACTACGACTCCACAAAAGATCTGGCTTAGTACCGGCATCAGAGCTGTGGACCATTGCGTCGAGACGTTGTGCTCACTTCAGAGTAACAACGATGGTGACGAAGCGGCGGTACGCGGTCTTGAGAAGTTGATACCAGGGCTTTTGCGATGTAAACATAACCCCAAGGACCTGGATGCTCGGCATCTTTGCCAGACAGGTGTGGTAGAAGCTATGCGCGCAGTATCTACAGGAGTACCCATGGGTGCCAGTCATGCTATTGGGCACCAGCTAGGTCCGCTAGGTGTTGGACATGGCGAGACGAGTTGCATTATGCTTCCAGCAGTCTGCAAGTTCAACGCCGACAAAGGTGTCAACAACAATCAGCAGAAGCGTACGCTTGAGATACTCACGAACCAGCAACCTGTTAAGTCTCTTATGGACGATAAGAGCATTTCAGGTAAAGACTATGATTTGGCTGATATCCTTGACTTGATCATTCGGGAATTGGATATGCCGCGGTCGTTGAAGGATGTTGGGATTGGCCCCGATCACTTGCCTGGCCTTGCTGCGAATAGCTTGAACGATATCTGGATCAAGACGAATGCTTATAAGATTACGAAGAAGGAGGAGGTTATGGAGATCTTAGAGGCTGTTTCTGGCGAATAAATGTCATAAGAAGCAGGATGACCGGCCAAGTTTTGTATGTTTCTAACTTGTCCATCTTGCTCTGGTAGAAGATGAAATTGATAGGTCCTACGTTCAACATGTGTCTTTTAGATCTAATTCGTGCCTGCCGCTTAAAAACACCAGCACTGCTCACATATGTCAACCTTTACTTGGCAGCTGACTGACTTCAGTGGCCAAACAATGTGGAACAAGGCATGCCAATATTGGCTGAAGGTCCCATTATCGAGCAGTTCAACATGATCTGATCAAGGGTAACAGGAGGACTTGGGTGGTTGTGTATTCATATGAGTTAATGTGTCTACTATCTAGTCCTTATAGCTTTTGCCAAAGCCCTAATCTCAGAGTCCGCAGGCCGCAGCACTGGTAGTGCCCTCCAAATAACGTTGCTTCATTTTTGTTGCTTAATATACGAAGCGCGATCACGTTTCCGACTCGTAGGATTTTGGCCGAGAGTGAACTCAGCAGGCCTATAGTCAACGTGATGACAGATAATCTCCGAACTTGCCGTCGCGCCAGATCGGCTAGGCAATAATGATGCATTGCTTTCTCGTCAAGTCTCGGCTTCCGGGCCGGTATTCTGAGGTTGAACAATTGGGCGTCCATAAATAGACACAATCGCGTAACCCCTTGAAGCACTAGTCGATCAAGAACAAGCCTTGAGACTGGCAACTACCGCGACCGAGAGCAGAGGAGAAATGGCATAACATGTCTGTAGAAGCGTTAGCCACGTTGGTCAAGTGTCAGGGTTGTTTGTCGTTCTTTCCACTTACCATGAGAACACGAGCGATGGACATCTTGTCGTTCTCATCTGCATCGTCAACCTCAGCCATGGCAACAAGCTTCATGGCAGGGGGTCCAGCTGGCATCAACATCATAGTGAACCAAAGAACACGATCGTCGCCAAGGACATTGGTCTGGGTGATGAGCATTCGAAGGAAAAGGATGCTAAGACTATTTCGCATGATGATCAGTATTAAGTTCTACGGAGGGCGAGATTTGACTTACACAGGCCAGACAATGAAACGGATGAGAACAACCATGGAGAGGGGGAGCCAGTGGAGGTTGCCCGAGTCGTGACCACGGCGCATGCGTCGCAGACTGTGAGCCAGCTTGATACCGACAACAATGACCTGCAAAGTGACAAAGAGCTCTCCGATGTTCTTGAGACTGACGGTCAACCAGGCGTTGAAGATGCCTCCATCCTCACTGTCGTTGAAGAAGGCCTTCTTGAAAGGAGGCACAAATCCGAGAATAACACCGATAAGAGCGCCGACGGTAGGACCACTAATGAACTGAGTAACGTGCGCCAATGCGCGCTGGATTCCAGGGTGCAACTTGTTCCAAACAGCGTGCTGGACCTGAGCAGTACGGCGAGAGTACTTCTTCGCGTATCGGGGGAGGTGTCCTGGGAGGAGAGATGTACGCTCGTTGGGCTCTCGGCTGTCGGTAGGCGAGTCATCGTTGTGTCCAGCCCGATCGCGCAGATCCTCATCCATCGACTCGACGGGATCCTCGTCGCTGACTCCCAGAAGCTTTCCACCGAGTCCAAATGTAAGCATGTTGGAGACGACGGAGCAGACGAGGAAGAAGGACTTGGCTCGGTCGATAATGTCGTCGCTCGTGTCATCTTCGGACTTTGCAAGGGCGGAAAGAACACCAGCTGAACCGAGGGACTGGATCAGAAGAAGAGGGTAGGAGGTGGTGTTGTTGAAGGTTATGGCGGGGGTGAACCACTTGGGCATGTGGAAGCACTTGGTGAGGGTATATCCGACGGCGATAGAAGCGAGGTTGTAGACAAGTGCCCACACTAGAGACAGAACCTGTTAGATGGTAGCCCTTAAAAAGATGAATTGACGACTTACCCAAAATCGTGAGGTACAGAGATGCATTGGATGCTTCGATCTGAGTACCGAGATTCACGATAAGAAGAGCGGGCAGGAACATCTTGATGCAGACCCTGGAGATCTGCCGACCAGTCTCAACAGAGAGAAGCTTGGACTGGCCTGCGATAACACCATAAAAGATGGTGAGCAGAACAGAGGCCGAAGCCTGAATGGCTCCAACGAAGGAGCTCACAATGCTACTCGACATGGTTGCGGCTCTCGTCTTGTCGTGTGATGTTTGACGAGAAAGGGAAACAGTAAGGATTGGAGAATTTGGAGGGGCAGGGTCGCGTGTTTGTTCAAACGAAACGCGTTCCTGCCCTGGCTTCGATCTTATGATGTTACGTCAGTGATCGAGATCTTGCACTTGGGAAGGATCGCCGGAGCAAATGTGCCTTGAAGAGTGGACCTGACAGCGGCTGTATGTACTGTAACTGGTTTTCAGGTTAAGGTTAATCTATGAGAAACTGGGAATAACAGGTGTAATGGCGCTTGGCGATGGGCTGTGACATAATTTGGAGGGGCCATTGGTGGATCAAGCTCGGTGTGGTAGACCCGAAAAGAGCTTGTTTGGTGGCTAATCGCAGTAACTGTCAGCAGCCGATAGCAGTGGCTGTCAGTGGAATGTCAGTGGCTTGCGACAGTAGATAAGAGACCTAATGTGTCGGTATGCAGTCAGCCGTTAGTACGTCACGAATACCATACCAGACTAAGAGGTAGAAATCTCATGATTATTATCTATTGCGCTTTTGATGCTCAATTCGTAGATGCGACATTGTTATCGTCGTGAGCTTTAAATAAATACCCTAAAGCTATATCAAACTCTTTTTGAGCCTCATCGAAAGGCCCGGGTCACTAAGTTAAGTTACGGGCGGTTTCGTGTAACGACTGTGTTAGTGGACCACACCACTGAAGCGATTGAGTCTAGCGCACCGAGCCTATCTATGACGTTGACGGTGACAGCTTTTCAACTAACACAAGCGCCTCATTAGCAAAAGCTTGATAACAAGCTCAACGTTTAAAACGATTTTATTTGTAAAAACTAGCTATACTTGTATACTTGGCTAAGCGGCTCTCTGTCTCGTATCACCCAACAACTCGTGCTGTTGATGTGGTGTAGTCAATGGCATCTCTTGTGGCTCATGCACTTCAGTCTGCAATTCATGATAGCTATTCCTTGATGCAAGCTCTCCAATCGATTCCTTGCGCTCGTTCACGGTAGCCTTTTGGCGTCGTCGGCGAAGAAAGAAGAACGCAGCCGCAGCAATGGCCAATACACCGACACCAACTCCAACTCCAATTCCCGCCTTTGCACCTGCTGTGATGCTAGATGACCCCTTTCTATTTCCTGTTGCACCGGAGTCAGAGCCATCGTCTTTACCCGTCGAGTCGTCGCCTTCGTCAGATCCCTTCGAATCGGGGTTCGTGTTTGTCGTACTCTTCGAGGAAGGAGTTCTAGCATCCGCCCATGTTCCTCTTCCATCCTTGTGCAGCTCGAGGACCTTATCTCCGCTTGTGTAATATACCCAGATCTCGTCCGACTCGAGAGGAGATACCACGGCCAGTCGACCGGACTCGTCGTCTGCTTGGGGCCACTGCTTCTTTCCAGGGCTTGTCTCTTCTCCCCAACCACTGTCGGTGTGCGAATTAACGTGCAGATCGGCATCTTTGCCAATATAGAACACGGACAGCTGTTGTTTCGTACTTGTGGCAAGGCCAAGGTTAACGGCGGCGTTATCGAAGGATGAGAGCGTAAGGGAGCTTCCTCCCGAGGAATCGAGGCTTATATCCGAGGGGTCGGTCTTGTTCGTTGGCGCCGGGCTATCGAAGGGTGTAGGGAATGACTCTGAAGTAATCGTTAGCGATCACGGCACACTCTCTCGACCTCCGCATCTTACCCAGACTCCATTTGTTCTTGTTCTCCTTGTTGAAGCGAGCAACGGCAATATTCTTGCTATCGTACGGATATGCGACCGAGACATTCGTGTCCTTTGTGTGCAAAGCCGCTAGAGCCATGCCACCGGTCTTCTTGAGCGACACCGGTCCGTCGTATCGCCAGTCGGTATCGTCATCATACGCCAATAGATTGACCAGCCCGTCTTCGTCGTGGTAATAAAGTCGGTAGCCCCCAGAGTCCCCCAGCTCTGTTACTGCTAGCCCGGTCTTTTCGTGTACAGAGGGTGCGCCTGCCAAGTCGGATACAACGTCGTCGCCGTCGGGATTGAGCTTGTAGTTGCCGGTTTTGTTGTCGCATGTGAAGAAGGCATTGATGATGGAGTCGTCGGTGCCCTGGTAGAAGATTGAAGCCTATCCGATTAGCACTGCTAACAGCATAACAGCCAGACTGGGTGACTCACAATTGGCGTATTGAGGTCATCATCCCACCACCCCGTCGCCGCAAGCGGTGTCCCAGCCTTTGCTTGAGCTTTAATAGGAAACTTATTCGGTTTGTCGGTCGAGAAAGCGGCTGAGCCATTGCTATTACAGGAACTGTGCAAAATATCCCCAGATCCAGGGTCTTGATATGCGAAGTGAGGTGTAAGAACGTCGGGCGACCAAGTCCACCAGCCTGCCAGACCCATCACAGGCTCTGCAAGAAAACACGCGAGGCCCAGCGTGGAGGCGATCGTGGGTCGACACATGGCGATTGACTGATCAAGAATCGACACAGCAGAAGTAGAAAAGGCTAGGCACTAGCCTCTGGGGTTGAGCGTCTTTAGCTAACAAACAGACGCGTCCATCAAGGAGCGTACCGATACAGGGAAGCAAATGCGACGCTGGCTAACAACAGGAAACCCGTCAAACCGTTGTGCTGCGTTGCAAAGTCAAGGCAAGCCAAACAGAGAGGTACCAAGGAACAAGTCCAAATTCACTGTACCTAACCTCTGGGGTTGGGGATCCATCGGGTTTTACTCAAGAGCCGGCAGCTCATGCAGCAACAGAGATCAAGGTCATAGGGGACTTTGGGGACCAAAAACAGGTGAGGAAGCCTAAATTGGTAGAGATCGTTGTGCAAGGGTATTTAGTCCATGATCTTGCTTACCTGTTGGACCATTTCGAGGCACTAGTGCTTATTTCTTTAAGTCAGGATGCAACATGGGTAGTTGAAGCTGATGTTACTGAACCTCAGAACTTCCGTATATTTTGCATACTATCTAGACTAGTCTAGTAGATTATTACCAGTTCGCGCCGTCATCGCCTAACTTGAGCTACTTCCAGCAGCTCTGGAAAATGTAAATCTGCCCGGTTTTTGACAGAGACCAACCCTCTCCAGCTCGCGTTAGCGCTAAGCCTTTTAGCTCCAATTGAAACATTACCTTTAATCAGTGCGATGCTGGCTAAATGTGGAATTATATTTACCCCTGTAAATTAGGGCTGAGAGTTCCATCCGCACCTCGAGGATTGGCGCTCCTTCGGGCAAGACGTCCGCTGAGTTCTGACGAGTGTCTGCTTCTGATTCGCTGCGGAGGTTTGGGGTCCGAAGATGATTTTTATACCTCAACGCGGCTAATGCAAGTCTCCCGTTGAAACGTTGGTGGAGTCGGCAAAATGACCGATGTTGTACTTAATCTTGTCGACACTGCATTGACTTTCGCCATGATGTCTGAGTGTAATCTTGCGGTTAAACCAAGCTTCAGTTCTCCCATTCTACTATTGTATTCTCGAAACAAAGTCAACCATAGAAGAAACTCATGTGATCGACTGCATGCCTTCAGGAGAGCAAGGGGCTTCTTTCCATTATCAATATTGTCGTAGCATCCATCTGCATCGCCGTCTTGCGATAACTCAAGTGCTCTACGTCCTACTATGAAGTCCTATATACATACTCTTAGCTGAACGCAGGTAGGCGAGTTAAGATGAAGAAGCAATGACAAAAGAATTCTTTCCATCAGCCAGAATCCACTATGGATGAGTTCGGGATCTCAAGATTATAAGTGAGCCTGGTTCGATCTCAAGATGGCAAGGAGCTTGGAAATACCCCACCGCATCGTGCAGTGGTCTTGAGGATGCTTGTTTCCTAGAACCTGGCCCTAGAGCTGTTCATACTAACACTAACCTTCCTAGTAGACGACTATCTAGCTCGTATCTCCTAAGCTCTGAGGCAAAGTGTAGAGCTTACTTGTTCGACTTATCAATCTAGGAGTGGGGCTAAATCAGGCATGGTCCTAACAGTGTTAACCCTAAAATGCTTTGAAAAAGGGACCTAATGTCCAAGCACAGCTTGAGGCTTATATAGTTTCCACAGAGGGTAAGTAGCTCTCCTATGGAAGGGATAGGCAGGTTGAAATTTAGATCTTCTTCTGTAGACAAAGACTACTCGGTGTGCTCCCGTGAGCCCAAAAGCTGCGGCATGTAGGGACTCCGTTGCGCTCCATCCATCCTGTACTTGAGATTATGAATATCAGAGCAGCTCTAGACTTTATAGATCAAGCTCTTCAAGGGACCACAAAATGTCTCGCGGATAGCTACTAAGATACTTATAGACACCAAGCTCTATTCAGCGATTTGTAAAAAGCGTGTGACGCCTTGTGTGTCTGGGACACCTCAGCAAAAGTTCAATCAACCTTGAATCACATTCACTACTTGTTGGGGAAGCAGAAGTACTTAAATGTGTGTTAGTCTTAGCTCAAGTAGCTACTGAAACATTACAGAGGAATAGATTTAGCCTGGGGCTCATACGATGATATGTTACGAAGGCTGATAAGTTATTTCATTAGGCTTCACCCTCCACTTTACCAACCAGTATACCGGGGCTGCCGGGTATTGCGGCTTAGTTTGGGAGGGATTTCCAAATCGTTCACTGTGAGTATATTCGGCAGCCCTAAGATGTTGGCACCAATGTTGAATATATAAACTTTTAGTCGATGAGTGGAACAAGAAGGGTGCAAGAGAAGGATTCGCTAAGGAGAGGCTCTGCCTCCTGTGGCGGACCCATGATAACAGACTTTCAGCTAACAATTGGACAACTTTCCTGGTACTTGATGTCGGATCAGTAATCGCCACTCGGTATAAGTGTGCGTAAAATGCCAATAGTGTTACGACGGTTAGGCCTTCAGTCCTAGTTGGGGCTTACACTTATCGAGAGGCATAAGGCGAATCCAATTGTAATGTGAGAGCCCCGGTCAATCGTCAGTACATGCAAGCTCCTTCCAGATACGAAAGACAAGGTTGAATAGGTGTCATATCTGAAAGGTTTGTCAGACGCAAGATAAAGCACTACGACGAACATCGAGATGAATGCGCCACACATGATCATTTACTTCGTATCCTGCAGTCCCAAAGAGACCAAGAACTTCTCAATAATCCTGTAGTGCCACCCGAACCGGGTGTCAACATCTTCCTCTTTCCAGAACCAGAAGCTGGTCAAGTAATACTGTCGCCACACACGCCTGTCACCTTTACCCCAATTGGGCACCTCTGTGTCACAGACTGATTCTACGTCTTTAGAGTGAAAGACCTGGCCCTATCCTTCTAGAACGCAAGGACAGATGTCAGTGGTCGTCGGATTTTCTGCTATCTAAGCATACTATCTAAACCTGACTTGGCAGCTTAGGCCTATGCGGGATGACTGGGTCTTACCTAGACGCAATACTATAAAATCCAAGGCTAACCAAATTTTGTTTAACCTTTTCAATACATAAAACTATGCCACATTGAAAACCATAGAAGCGAAGGCAGTTGATAGATGAACAAGGATAATATGTTAACAGCTTGGCGAGCCGCTGAGTGCCGGCTGGGCAACAGTCTTAGCAGTTTGAAGAGAACAATTACACTTTAACCCAGGTCGTATGAAATAGGGTCTGCATATGAAGTGAATAAAAACAAGTCGTATAGTTGCGGATAGGAGAGGTGAACTCATGGAGCCCAGTCGTGAAATTCGAGACATCGCCACACCGATTCATTCGATTCTACTATCGAGAGCTAAATAGGTTGCTTGAGGCAAGTCTGGATGACACCTTTTGCAAGGTTGCTGACGAACAGCTTAATAGTTTCGTATCGAGCAAAAGTTCCCGAAAATCGTCCAATTCTGATAACGCAAGCATATCACGTGCTTGATAACCGGTTAGGACGGCATAAAATGACCTAGATAAGACTCATAAGAGGGGTCTCCTAACCATGAGATCCTAGAGCGAACAGAAGTAACCTATCAGCACATTGCGACGTCGTACCGACGAGATTAAGCTTGAATCCACTGTCGGTCTCCATCCCTGACGTGCGTTACAAAAGGTCGCCGCTATCTTTAATGCTTGTCGTCTCCGGAAATAGACCGCGTCTTTGACCATGTGAAGCCCGAGTCTAAATATTCCGATTGAGCAACATATTCAAGATTAAAATATAGCATTGCGGATAGTTTTTTGGCCTTCTATGTTTTCAATCATCTGAGTTTCCAAACACTCTGTTGCCTGGGCTTTATTGGCTTCGGGCCATAATCTTCTTACATCACTTCGCCAGCATATCAATTGAGTGCTGACAGGCTTAATCCAATCTTCTCGAACAACATACAAACCGTCAACATAATGCACGTTGGTTTAATTTATCTCCAACGCCATTTGGTAGACTCTAGATCATGAGATGTTGAAGATGCGAGCCAATTGTATCATTCTGGTTATCGCAAAATGGGACCTTTTGTTGCGGACCCCGGTAAAGCGGCATGTCGCAATTAAGCACAGTCCAACGTTGGTCACACTACAGCCAATTAATGTTTCTCTGTAACCTTCGCCTTGCTGCTTCATCCTTACAAAAATACCTCCCTTCACGGAAGAAGTACTTACTAATGCGATTCTTCCCAGGAAGGCAGTCGATGGATTCACATGAACAATCACTGCATGAGGCAAAGGCGATCAAGATACCCAAGTTCACGGAACTGCTCCACGATATCGACAAGGTTGGGTATGAAACAGGTATCGAACTAGGACTGAAGAGGCAGGCGACCAAGGCCTCGACATGTCGCACAAACCGGACTTGGAGTAGGGTACCAACAGACAGATACCAAACTCGGGGGCGAAATGCCAAGAGTTTCTTTCGCAAAAGAACCTCGGAAACCAGGTAGCGTCTCGAAAGGCGGCGATGTCTTATCGCCATGTTATCCAATGTACGACCTAGAATCGACAAACGTTACATTAGGTTATCATCGAGGGTGATGGTGCCATCGACCGCCGCACCCATCCTGTTGTTTAGATATAATCTAGGACCAGCTGCACTTTCTTGACAGACCGACGATGCTTGGGTCGCAGATGTCCCACCTTTGTCACCAATCTAAACACGGTTCTACAGCCTAGTGTTTCCTTTGCATCGCTTTCAGAGGGTCGACTTGTCCTTCGAACATGTCGTCCATCAATGTCGAGCCCAAGGGGCCTTACGGTCCCGAGGACACCCTGGAGACATCGGTCGCCCAGGTTCATAGCTCTGACAATGTCGACGAGAAGAGCGTCGACACTCCCAAGAATGCGATACTCGGCTCAGAGATCCTCGATGTCTCTGCTATTGACCGCAACGACGAGAGCGACAGCGATAGCAAAGACGCCATCATCGTCACAGGTGCCGATGCCTCTCGCCACCTACTTCCCATGAGAGACGACCATGACAGCGCTTTGACCTTCCGAAGTCTTGTACTTGCCTCATGTCTTGCCTGTTTCCAGGCTGTCATGTACCAGATCTATACTGTGAGTTGACTCTTTTGGCTCATCATAGTTAAATGTCGCCTAATATCATCCTATAGTTCAAACCCACTATGATCACCATCCAAGGAACTTTCATTGTCCTCATATCCTACTTCATCGGCAATGCGTGGGCCTTCGCTCTTCCTCGCGGTGACAAGTACGAAGCTCGGTGGAGAGCAAAGGGCAACACTGGTACACTGCCATCCTGGCTAAAGGTCATCAAATTCATCAACCCAGGTCCATGGAGTCTCAAAGAGCATGCTATATGTGCCATCACGGCTACATCTGCCTCTAATGCTAGTGAGGGTGTGCAAGTATTTGCCGCCCAGGATCTGTTTTACGACATGCCCTTGAGTGCCACCACTGTTATTTTGAGTACCATCTCCATTGGTCTGTTTGGTTACGGTCTCTGCGGTATGATGCGTCCTGTTACCGTTTGGCACGTCGACGCTGTCTACTGGAGCAACCTCCCTACCGTCAAAACACTTCAAGGTCTCCATTGGCAGGAGGTCAAGGACTCCAAACCTCTTCGATACTTCTGGTACAGCTTCACTGGAATGTCGCTATACGAGTTCTTCCCCGCCTACATCTTCCCTTGGCTCAACTCGGTTTCCATCCCAGTATGTTCTGTTTAACACTGATTCCATCCGGGCTCTGACTGACTGCTCAAACTAGTGTCTCGCTGCTATGAAGGCAACCGGACAAAAGGCTCAGACCCTCACCAATATCTTTGGCGGAGCTACAAACAACGAGGGTCTTGGACTTTTCACTGTCTCTTTCGATTGGCAATATGTAGGTCAATAGCTTATAAGGTTTCCGTGGCTACTCTGACACGCGCAGATTACCTCTTTCAACACCTCCCTTCCTCTGCCTCTTCAAGCTCATATGGCCGTTGGATTCTTCGTCTGCTACATCGTCATGTTGGGTATCTACTATGGCAATGGTTGGGGCGCCAAGTCTCTGCCATTCATGTCCACTCGACTTCTGATGGAGAATGGTACGACGTATCCTATTGCTCAAGTCTTCGAGGGTGGAGTCCTCAACGAACAACGCTTGTTGGAATTCGGCGTTCCCAGATTGACAGGTACCTTTGCTTATGCCATGTTTATGGCCAATGCTGCGGCAAGTTTTGAATTTTTTTTTTTCTTTTTTTTTTTTTGCATCATAAACTAACCCGAGCTAGATTGGTGCTCTTCTCATTCATTGCATCCTCTTCTGGGGCAAGGACGTCGTGAAATCGTTCAAAAGCGCAAGGGAAGGTCGCTACGACGATCGTCACCACGAGCACATGGCTAAGAACTACAAGGAAGCCCCCTGGTGGTGGTACATTTCCATTCTGGTCGGTAGTTTCGTTCTCGGCCTTGTTGTTGTGGTGAAGGAGAACATTACTCTCCCTGCTTGGGCATATGTTGTCTCGCTCATATTGGGCTCGATTATTGCGCCAGTCGTAAGTTCTACTGACACGAAGATCCATATCGATTGATGCTGACTCGTGAAACCCCAGAGCACCTTGCTCTACTCTAGATACGGAAACGGAATTGCCACCAACAACCTTTCAAAGATGCTGGCTGGTCTCATGCTTCCTGGCAAGCCTGTTGGTAACATGTATTTCGCCGCATGGTCTCACAATGTCATCTCCAACGCTGTCAACCTGTCTGGTGATCTCAAGATGGGTGAATATCGTCAGTCTCTCCTTCCACCTTTTCACCTCAAAGCTAACACGTGGGTGTAGTAAAAATCCCCCCTCGTGTCATGTTCCTTACGCAGATTTGGGGAACTATTCTGGGAGGCTTCATCAACTACGCTGTCATGATCAGTATCGTAGGAAGCAACCGGGAACTGCTTCGAGACGGCGACGGAAACTCTTCATGGAGTGGTGCTACAATGCAGTCATACAACACCAACGCAGCCTCATGGGCCCTGGCTGGTCGCCTTTACAAGCTTGGTGGCACTTATGAACTCGTACCTTTCGGTCTTCTGATTGGTGCCAGTCTGGTGGCAATCCACCGTATTGTCTACAAGGTAGGAATCTCGAAATCTCGCGAAGAGCTACGCTAATATTTCCCAGTTCTTTCCCAAGATCAAGAACTTTGATGTCGCCGACATCAATCTCGCGCAATTCATCCAGTTTGCTGGTTATATCCCTTACAACCAAAGCCAAACTTGCGTCATCTTGAGTCAGTTGGGATCTGGCTTCTTTGTTCAGTACTATCTCCGAAACTATCGCCCGCGCATTTTCAGAGACTACTCATACCTGGTGACTGGTGCCTTTGACGGTGCAAGTCTTACTGTCCTTTTCATCCTCTCCTTTGCTGTCTTTGGTGCTGGAGGACCAGGTCACCCTTTCCCAACTTGGTGGGGAAACAATGCCAATGGCAACTATGACCTTTGTCCTGTTGCTGAATGACCTTGGCTTTAGTATATGGATTTAAGAGATACCGTATAGGTACCGAGTGTTAATGCAAGCCTTACATAATGTTTAAGAAAAAAGAAGTGTGTTGATGTCAGCTTTGCGTCGTAACATTGTCTGCATCTGGTCAGCTGACTTTGTAAAACATAGCCGAGTTGAGGGTTAAATACTACTATAAGTTACTGCAGAGATTACTTTGAACTTGGCTCATTTCATTATCAAGATATCTTTTCAGGATTGTCTGTCAACCCCAATGCCTTCAACTCATGCCATCTACCCCAGCTTGCGGGGAAAGACAGTGCTTATTACCGGCGGTGCAGAAGGTATAGGCTCTGCGACAGTGGAACTCTTCGCCCTCCAGGGCTGCCAGGTCATTTTTCTCGACATCGCCGAAGCGTCAGCCCAAAAGACTATTGACCGGGTCGTCTCCAGGGCCAAAGACGCCAATTCTGAGATCGATCCTCCCATTTTCTACAAATGCAGCGTTGCGGATCTGCCTGAACTCCAGGAGATTGTCAAGAGTATCCAAGATAAACATGGTTCGATAAACATTTTGGTGAATAATGCAGCGACAGCTGCGAACAAGGCCAGGGTTATCACGGAGAAAGTTACGGCAGATGACTGGGACTTTAACGTCAACACGAACCTGCGACATGTTTTCTTTCTCACTCAAGCTGTAATACCGGCTATGAAAGAGGCAGGAAGTGGGAGCATTATCAATCTTGGTTCTATCACTTGGCGTATTCCCGCCCAAGGCAGCCCAGGTATGTCTATTTGTCTCTTTACTGTATTGTATCCCGCTAACAATCTTTGAGTCTACGGAGCCTGCAAAGCCGCCATCATGGGCCTTACACGCACGCAAAGCAAAGAATTTGGCAAGTATAACATCCGCATCAATAGCGTCATGCCCGGTGCAATTGCAACACAGCGCCAAAGAGACGAGGTTCTCACGCCTGAGTATCGTGAGGAGGTGATGCGGGGCCAGAGCTTACAACGTGACCTAGAGCCCGAGGAGGTGGCCAAGGTGATTGTGTTTTTGGGCAGTGATGAAGCCAGTGGTGTCACTGGCAGTTCTTATGTTGTTGATGGCGGTTGGTGTAGCGATCCTTGATACAACTCTACAATGCTCTTATCATAGAAGTCTCAATGCCCAACTTTGTCTTTTTTAGTTTCATGATGATCTCGTAGCTGAACGTTCTTGATCAAAGTTCATGATCAATAGCCGAACCCCTCATCTTAGTGGATCTCAGTGCAATAGTCCATCCGACAAAGCGGGGAAGCCCGAATTGACACCTGCCATGTAAAATACCTCCGTACCAAACTTTCAACTCGTCAGATTTGATACACTGTCCAAGTGATCTACCGACTCCTCTAACGAAAACTAATATGGAGCCATGGCGTTATTCGGCTGCTCAAGCGCTGGAAAAGCTTCGGTCCCGGGAGCTTACTGTTGAACAGTATGCAGCTTCACTTCTCGGGCGGATTAAGCAACGCGACGAGGATGTTCAAGCCTGGGCATACCTTGACCCGGAAGCTGTTTTAGAACAAGCTAGAACTTTGGATAGAGTTCCATTTGAGAAGCGGAGGCCGTTGCATGGTCTCCCCGTTGGAATCAAGGATATCATCTTGACGAAGGGTAAGAAACGACCAAATAGACTAATTACGGTGGTATAATGGATTGTATCGCTAAGGTCCTGATAGACATGCCAACAGCAAATGGATCAAGTATATACAAGGACGACCATCCGGAAATAGACGCTGGATCTATAATGGTGCTCCGACATGCGGGATGCCTCATCTTCGGTAAGCCTATGCAGTCAGTCCAACAACCCTTTTTACTCACCACCTCAAAGGTAAAACGACTACAACTGAGTTTGCTACCTCCTACGTTGGTCCAGTGACTCGCAACGCCCACAGCACCAAGCGCACACCAGGGGGGTCCTCCGCTGGATCCGGAGCCGCAGTAGCTGATTTCCAAATTCCTGTAGCGTTGGGATCTCAGACCAAAGGCTCAGTCGTTCGACCAGCTGCTTTCAACGGTGTTTACGGCTTCAAGCCTACTTGGCACGCTATCACACGCGAGGGCCAAAAGTTTTGTTCTCCTAGCATGGATACGATTGGCTTTTTTGCACGCAGCGTTGCGGACTTTGAACTGATAGCTGATACATTCGCTCTGCATGATTATGATGAATCTTCTTTCAAAGATATAAAAGGGTCCAAATTTGCTGTCTATAAGCCAGTACAGTGGCATATGGCCGGTGAAGGTACCGTCGCAGCGATGGAGAAAGCTGTAGAATTGCTTAAAGCCCATGGTGCTCAAGTCGAAGAACTCAACCTCAGTCGAGATTTCGAAAAGGTTGTGGAGTGGCACGACATGATTGTAAGTTTTGAAGGAGCGACAAGTCTCTTGCCCGAGCATATTCAGGCCAGAGAACAGATGGATCCTACACTTGCCAGAGGAGTTGATGAACGAAATAAGATATCGCGCGTATCACAACTCAATGCATATGACGGACTTGCGGCGTTACGACCACAATTCGACGACGTCGCCGATGAGTATGTGGCAATCCTAGCGCCAAGCGTACTAGATGAGGCGCCTGAGGGGCTTGGTAATACAGGTAATCCCCTATTTGCGTCACCGTGGACGGTAAGTGAACTGCACATCTAGAGGGAGTGTTGCTAATACTGCCAGGCTTTACATACACCAGTAGTCAACATTCCTGGATTTAGAGGGAAGAACAATATGCCCGTTGGTGTTTCCTTGGTTGCGGCAAGGCTTCGTGATCGTCATCTACTCAAGGTAAGCCAAGCCGTTGGTCGTGTTTTTGAAAAGGAAGGTGGGTGGAATAGAGCTTAGCTCTGAGAATAGTATTTCATCAATATTCTAGAAATACATTCTCTATCCCAAGAAATCCGGTGTTGTTTGTTGACATCTTGATATTCATGTTATAACTGCAATTGCTTAGTCGTCTTGTAGGCAGAGATTAGGTCGAAGGGTAAGTCTCATGATTGTATTGTCGGCCACAAAGAATGTAGTATTAAATATTCAATATCTGAGCGCGCAATCTCTTTATAGCTTGCTATCCTCCGTCCGATCCGAACTTCAATTCCTATAACAAGAAAGGGGTTACTGATCCCTGGTAGTATCCAACCAGTCGTAAATGCAAATCAAAATGTCGAGCAACTAAGCTGCGGAGGGAGAAGCAGTCACGGGCTCGATATGGACAATGTTGGCGTTGGAATCGGCCTCAAAGACCTTCTTCTGCTTCGATGTCTTGACAGGGCTGTTAGACGAGAAGATATGGTCGAGTTCCTCGAGCTGTAGGGGCACCTGTTAGTAATGTCCATGATGGGAAGAGATCGGTGGCAACTTACAGTTCGGTTCTTTGTCTCGGGAACAAGGAAGTATAGAATAATAGACTGGATGACACACCAGATGCAGAAAACGATGTAGGTTTTCCAAGCAATGTTCTTCAGGGCGACAGGGATACCAAATTGCATGACAAGCATGGCAGCGTTGGTGAAGAGAGAGCTGAAGGCCATACCCTTAGCTCGCATCTCGTAGCTGAGGACTTCGACGGGGTAGAGAGCCTGGAGGGGAGTCCAGCCGGCAGAGTAGAAGATCTGGAAGAGGTAAACCCAGGCCAATATAGCCTTGCTGACTGGTGGAGTGACAGCATCAATTTGCTCCTGATTATCGAGATCGGTGATGTTGGCAATGGAAGCAGGGACAGTGACACCGATCCAGCAGAGGGCACAAACAATGTTGACAATGATCAGCATGGGTCGGCGACCGACGGTGTCAGTGAAAGTGGCACCGATCGCAGCAAAGACAATTTGAACAGCGTTCATTCCAATAGCGACGTCGGTTTGTTGTTGACCATCTTTGATACCAGCAGTGTCGAGGAAAGCGCTGAGGTAGTAAGAGACGATGCTGTTTCCGGCCCATTGACCAAAGAGAGAGACGAGACAGTTGCAGGTAAGTCGGTAAAACGAAGCACGAGTGTTGAAAAGAGCGCGGTAGTCCCACCATCGCTTGTCACTGCCGTCCATCTCGAGATGCTCCTCGTACTCGTGAAGCTGGAGCTTGACCCATTCACTCTCAGGATTACCGTGGCCGTGGATTCTAGTGAGGTTCTTCTTGGCAAGCTCCTTCTTTCCGTGGGTGTATAGCCATCGAGGAGACTCGGGTAGAAGCATAGCGCCGAAAGCAATGACAGAAGGGAACATAAGCTGGAGGCCAACGGGAATCATCCAAGAGGTGTTGGTTCCCTTGTAAGCCCAGCCACCGCGAACTGCACTGCTAGCAACAATGGCTCCAACTGGCCACATGACGTTGTAGAGGCCGGTAATGAAACCACGGTGAGCAGGATGAGAGACTTCAACGACGTATGTAGGACCGGCTGCGGAGGCGATGGAGACGCCGAATCCGAGGAAGAAGCGACCAGCCATGAATTGGCCAACGCTGGCGGTTGAATAACAGGCGAGTTGAATGACGACACCGACGATGATGATCCAAGAACCAATGGTCATACCAGCACGGCGACCCCAAGTGTCGATAGCTGGTCCGACAAGAGGAATAGCAACGACGGAACCGATTTGATACATGGAAGTGACGATACCTATCAGATGTTAACGCCGCGTTCAGGGCAAACGAGCAGATCAATAGACATACCAGCTTCAATACCCTTGTTGTCGACGCCAAAGAAAGCCTTGAAGTCATCGGTAGAGAGAAGGGTTCCGAACAGCGAACCATCGTAACCGTTGGCAGTGGAGCAGCAGAAGGCGACCATACTGGCGAAGATGAGGACAGGAGCTGCGATCTTGGGCGGAGGCTCCTTGATCATAGCCTGCTGGAAGGCCTCGTCTCCAATGGCCGTCTTGACGATGACGACCTCATGCTTAGGCTAGATTACGATGTCAGTCATACTCAACTGAGCTTTGAGAAAAAGGAAAAGACGCACCTCCTTCTCGTGAATCGAGTCGGCCGCCATGGTGTTGATATTTCAGCGCTGGGGCTTTTTACTGTCGAGCTGATTGTTTTGGCCCTTGAAAGGTGAGATTGGCTGATGGTCTGGGCTGGAAACAAAAACTCTTGGGATCAAGATGGAACAAGGGATATATATAAAAGAATTCAAGACAGTTGTGACATGCCAGGGTGATGGACGTTTTGCACTAGCTCCTGTATCAAATCAAACGTCGACACCCGCGACACTACTACAAATGGATTGGTGGACGGGAGCGGTCACCCGATCCGATGCAACCATAGAGATCTCAAATGGGTGAATGCTCGTTAGCGAGCAGAGTGTCTGGCCCAGGAAGACGGATCGACGGCCAAGCATCCGACAGCTGATGGCACGGCCAATCGAGTGGTATACGGGTCAGGTTACAGGCTAGGCTGATCTGACAAGAAACGGCCAAGTCCTATGCTTGGTAGAAAACAGATTCTGGAGTACTCCGGGGCTGTCTGGGGGCATGGAGAATAGAAAATTCGGTCTCAGCCCAACAGAACGGACAGCAAAAAGTGTTTGCTTGACTGATTGGTTCATGAATGGCCACAACCATCAGCCATTTGCGGCAAATGACCAGCGGCGCTTAAATTGATCTCCCGAAGAAGCCATGACTATGGCTTTTTATCGGCTTCCTGGTCCGCTCACCATGCTATGCATCTGCTTCCGTCTCTTTTGGTGAAAGCTTTCTCGGCTCTTCATGCGGCCAACCGATAAGGCATCGCACATACGATCGACCACTCTATTTTACTGTACGCCGCTGGCCTTGGCGCTCGTTAGGCGCGGTCATGAAATGTGCTGATGCCTCGTCTGCTTTCTTCGTAAGGACGAGGTAAGGCCGGGAAGGGGAGCGTTTTGCTTTTTGTTAATGTGTTGTCCGGCCCGTATTACCGTAAGACGATTGGCTGAGATCCCTGCGTGTCGCTTTTGGTGTGAGAAGTATCCGTAGACATGGAATGTAAGCAGAGGGTTCAATAGGGTTCAACAACAGTTCCTTTCATATCATAGAGCACTTCCAATATGGCGATGGCTTCAGGCAACAGTGTCTCCCAAGATATTCCTTCAATAGCAATATCAAGTATTCATCCGCTGTCTTTACAATTGAATGTACATACCGGCTTACTCTAGCCTAGGACAAACCGTCGAGGTTTAGACAAGCTTACTCCCCCGCAACTTTAGACCAGATTTTCTCCACGAATAGCGCCCTCGCTTCCGGATCATCACCCCGATTCTCCGCCCCTCCAGACTTCAAAGCCCCTACAACAATCAAAAATAAGAAAAGAAAGTTGCGGAAGAGGCGGGTAGGGCTCCTCATTCTCTACGACCCTCTCTCTCCAATCTGGGGTACAATAGAGGAGCCAACAGCGACAGGCATAGGCTCCTTCTGACTGCCAAGATTGCGTTTAGAATGCGAAGGCCACAAACCGCAGCGAACATGCACAGACAGGTCTCGTGAACCAATCTCCGACCCTTGTCGAGCCTTCCTGCCGGAGAAAATTTGAATGTCTCGAGCTCAATGTGGCTAACACTTCTGCGGCTGAGCAGCTTTGCTGCGTTTTCGTTTGACAAATCATGGGAGCAGCGCCTTTGACCAGCAGTTACAGCGGCGAAGGGTGAGTCAGTAATCGGCGGAATGGAACAGAATTCCGTCTCGTGCACCACTACTTTCTCTCGATTGCGTACAAGACTGCCGTCAATCGGTGTTTTCCCGAGATGGTATGTCCTGTTAGTCGTGGGTTAGGGTTGAAAACTGTTGGTGACCCAGCGCTGCGGCTGTCCATGTCTGCCCAGAGTCTGGGCCGATATCCCGTGGAGCCATCCTGTCTTGGCCTGCTTGGACGCTTCCAGATGTGGAAATTGGTCAATCTCGTGTAATTGCATCGTGTATTATTGAGATATTTTAGGAACAAGTTCTCTTTTTCATCAACATTTCCGATCACGCGATGGTTCGACTCTGTCAGCCTACAGCATGAACATTCTATCCTGGTGATTCCCCATGTAATCTTTAATGCATGCTTGAACGGAAACTTCCCGTTTCTTTCGGTCCCTGCCGGCCGAAGTCTTCCAGGCCCATCTTCTCACAGCCAAATCTGACCGCCATCGGTCTGTGTTCAGTTTCTAGAATCTTGCATCTCCACCTGGCATATGCATCACAGAGCTGCCTGCACCTACATCAGGCCCGAAACCATATGGTTTTACAGCGTCGGTACTGCTCAAGCGAACACACCATGCTATTAAAATCGGGAACGAAGCTTAGCCCAGGACCAAGCCCGTGATGCCGGCTTTACCGCGTTGATCACAACGTAATATTTATCAAGCAAGACTTTTCAAGACGATCATCTTTTACAATGGTGTAGACGCATGCAGGCCGTGGTTTAATAGGCATACAAAGGGCTGATCAGGCCGGGGGTAGGGCCTCGCCGCTTATCATATTTGACTGGCCCTTTCCTCGCCACTGCAAAGGTTGACAAGGAACACCCAACAGCTGGTTGGCACTAGATTGTTGTGTTCTGCTTTCTGCTCTAGTTATCAACAAATACACTCCAGGAACGATATACGAGGAACTATTTTACGTGGCCTTAAGATTCGTAGCTCGTTCGCGGTTTGTTCAAGTCTGTCTCTGAATATACATCCGGCATCCGGCGAGACTGGAAATTGGAACATCAAGCAAAGAACTCCATCTTAATCAAGCTCTTTATGATATCGTTTTTACACCAGGGTAAGTTCCATGGCTCTACTATACCCTGCATGGCACTCAGCTTCTCCTGGCCTGTTGATCCGCATTCCATGGCATGATGATGTTTCTACAGGGTAACGGAACTAGGACGATATTTGGCTATAATTATCTTAAAACGCGATAGGGCTGCGATACAGATTGTCCACGGTATTCCTGAATCGTTTATTACATCCTTGTGCAATTTTGAAGCGGGCTGTAACCTTGAAAAGTCATTTATAGCTTAAATGTTTCCATTAATCCGTCTTGGAAAACGATAATGACCTATGCGGACCATGGTCAGATCTTCCGGCGATGATGGGCTAACAGATAAGCACTACTCTCAATCCCTATCTTCACGTATCTGTTAGTGTAATAACGTCATGTATTGCCCAACCCCTGTGTTCTCATCACCAGCATGTGATATGGAGAATCATTAGAATGGTATTGCAAATAGATCGGTTGGAACAACAACACGATATTTCATGGAACACATGCTGTACATATGGCATCCTTTCGTTAAGTTTCATATGGCTCGGATATTATTGTCTCTTCTATTACTTCTTAATATAATTGGCTATTGAGCTCCATAACTACGGCCCGCCGAGAAACCTCTGGCCAAGAGTTGTTTCTACCAGAAAATGACCTGACGCCGCTACGCCAAGAAAACTTAACACAAGGTTCTCAAACCCACTGTTTAGCTTAGCTTTAAACCCCGTGCAAAGCCAAGCGAACAAGCGAGATCTAAGATATATGCAATGCTACCTTCAAGGTTGGAGCGTCAAGAATCTTAACCTATACATAGTGCTCGCTTAATTCGAGTACGCCTTCGTTGTACGCCACATTTCACCAAGACATTATCACTAGCAGAAGAATTGTCAATAGAACTTATGTGAACACGAAAGAGGTTGATCTCCAAGCAAACAAGGATGGAAAATTTGCAACGTTAGAAGTCACTGTAGTGAACCAGAATCTACTCGAAGCGCGGTCGTGATGGGACTTTATCACTGGCACGATCTGATAAAAGAGAATAATTGAGAAGATGTATGAAAAGATTGTCTAATCGCATGCCGTCGTCTATTCATCGAAAAAGAACTCCCAAATCATCAAGATCAGAATGTTGGGTCTGACTGCTTGATAGGCTTCAGATCGCCCGAACCCTTAAAGACCTCAAGAATCTTAGCCTGTTCCGTCAAGATAAACCTCTCAGTTTGCTTTCCAATCGAAGCAAGTTCCCTCCATCTGTTGAAATGCTCGGGGTTCCGCTTATCACCGTGCGCGTCCTCGGCATGCTCCCAATGGCCCTTGGAAAAGCCCAGCATGCCGCTCATAGTCTTGTTGGTGATGTCGTATACCAAGGAGACGATAGTGCCGGTCTCCTCAAGCCAGTTGATCTGCCATACCTCTCCTGGTCGGATACACTGGTAGGCTACGGTCTGGTAGTTGAGGCGACCGGCCATGGGACCGCCGTGAATGGCGTAGACGATGCGATCTTCAGAGAAGAACCACATCTCATAGCGCCATTTTTCGGGGTTTCCTTCTGCGTCTTTGGCATCGTAGTCGTAGATGAGATGTGTGTTGAGGATATCCTCCTTGAAGGTAGGGTGTAGAGGCGTGTTTGTCTGATATCGTGGCAGCGACATTATGAGCGTTCTAATATTAAAATAATTAATTACTGTATGATTGGCTTCTTAGCTTTTGATGAACTGCTTGGCAAGCCTTATATAGTAGCGAAATAAGAAGTACATCGCGCAAATGGCTTGATTTCGGTGATACGATTGTAATCATACCATCATCCATTCTCTCGGATCGGGCGGACAGAAAGTTCCCACTAGAAGCGGTGATGGAGCAAATAAGAAGCTCGAGTTTAATCCAAAACTTGTATAATCGAAAATCGATCTGGTCTAGTTTTCGGTTCAAACTCATTTCAAGTCGTATGATGTCACACGAGACTAGCAAAGCATCCACAAATCCACCGCATATTTCGCCATGACCTTATCGGCAATGAGTCTCGGTAGGATAGCACAGGACGGACATGACCGAATTGCCTCAAGCATATTTCTTCTGGCGGTGTGAGGTCTTACTCAACGCCTCGTACAAGGCGAAACGTTACCCATGGCCAGGGATACTTCGTCTGCCACCAGTTCAAGCTACAAGAGTCAGCAACAACAATTAATAAATCACAACCAGTGAACGGTAAAACCCACAAACTCTTCCGACCTGCAAGACGCGGGTGTAACGCCCAGCTCCCTCCAACCACAGCCAGGTGTTTCTCATCCATAAAGTCCGCTAAGCACATGTCATAAATATAGTTCTCCTGAGAAGCTATCAAAAAAAAAAAAAAAAAAAAAA
>JABCQV010000287.1:0-23259 GCA_013186375.1 Fusarium aywerte
ACTCAATGGCGCAACGGGGGGGGGGGGGGTGGTAGGTGCGCCGAGTTGGTCTCCGGTGTAAGTGTTTTACCATGGCTGCGTGTGTAGCACAAATCCTTGATACCACTCAGATCTTTGTCTCAGTAGGAAAGGAGTTCTTGATGGGCGATAGTACAATTAGATCAAATCATCCGCAGACTTTCATGTCTGGGTAAAAAGAAAGGACTCTGTGAGTATATCGTGTTATTGGCCCGGTAGTGCTGGTCAGACGGATCTTGTCGCGATGAACCAATCGTGAATGATAACCAGAGCCCTGTAATATTACCAAGTAAACCTATAGTCTTTACATCGAGTAAAGGCTCGGGATCGCACATATTCAGGATCCGACCAGTAACTAGATAATTATGATCGATCGGTTATACCTAAGAGAGCACCTGCACGATTAGTACGGGAAGGGACCGTAAAGAAAGCCAAAAGAGGATACCCTTCGCAAGCTCCCGTTGGAAGGCATATGGAGATCTAACTGCCTTGGGTTATCCAATTTGAAGCTGTCAATGGGGTTCGTTGCAAATTACAGCAACTGACCGGTATCAGATCCCGGTCATACACTCGTGAGAGGAAGCGCACACTGCGGGTGCGAAACCGACGGTAGTAGGGAACCGGAACTCTACGATGTTAGTAACAAACAACTTGAGATTTGCACCGATCGACGCCAAGATCTGAAAAGCGGCAATTGCGATAAGAGAGAAGAGACTATAGCCGTTTCCATGCGGTAAAGGATAATAGTCATAACAACGTGATTAACAAACCACGCGCAGAAAGCTTGTGACGTTCGAGTTGGACCGTCTGTGCTCGGTGTTGCACTTCCGGCCAAATACCAAAGCAGGAAAATATTGAACGGGCCCTTGCACATATCTTTTCGTAGGGTGTCATAGACCGTGGGCATGCCATGCGGCGAACAGGGTTCAGACATCCATCAGCCCGTAGTCCTGGGTTGCACACAAGCTGTACAACCTTGAACTTGAGGTGGTAAGTGGTTGAAATACACGCCGGTAGAGTGTAGGTGACTCTGTACCGCGTTCACACACAGGTTGTGAAATTAGCGGGCAGGCCGGTCGTTCGAGTCGTTTGTTTGCTCGTTATGTACGGTGTTAGAAATGTCTGGCCGACTCTGCCTCGACCTGTGACGAATGGTATCTTCGTCAAGGCAAACAAAGGCTGTTTAGCATGCGGTGAAAAGGCGCAGTGGGCAACAGGTCGTCAGATAATTCGCGTCGCACCGGATCATGATGGACTCGAGGGTTCGGCGATCCAAAGGATGTTCTCAAGTAACTACTTCGAATCCTACTGAGATCCGGCATCTATGTTGAGATGCTCCGATATCGCCCTCGTTCGACTTCTTGCTTGATCCGAATATCAATGGATGATATGCAGTTAAAATCGACATATTTAGATACGGTGAAACAAAGAAAGATGGATCACTTCAGAAGGGATCCAGTCGCTTATGACAAGGTTAAAATTCGAGGTGGAGTGATGAGGATAAAGTTGCCTGTATAATCGCACTCCTTATTTCTCAAGAAGAAAGCAATGCCGAGGAAAGTCCTTGCCAGTTCAATGATATTCAGAAATAAGAACGGCAGGACCAGGCAGGAACTTGCTCTGTCACATTTTGAACAGAACTGCCTAGGTAGTAATAATCATGGAAGGTACCTGCACAAACTGACAGAAGAGCAAGGGCCAGCGCCTGCCGCCGGAGCCGCGCATCATTAACCGGGCATCTAACGTTCCATTTGGCATCACCTTGACCAAACTAGCGGGATGCAGATTTGATTAATTGGATCATTTAAGGCCCTGACAATCGAGTCCAGACTTGAGCTTTGCTTTTGCTATGATTTAATGCGTAGACAGTGATACAGTACCAGAGCAAGGTGCTGCGATTTCCCATGGGGTCACCACCCGAACCGACGGGAGTGTGTACAAGACAAAAGGCAAGGAAGGTACGGTCCACCTCGGCCGGGATTTGCAATTGACCCTAGCCTAATTCGTCTCACCTTGTCTTGCTCCATGAACTTCATCTCACGCCAACTTGTCTATCATTAGGTACTAAGTTACTTTCAAGAATGTGTTGGATATTTTAAGGCTTCTATTAAGACAATCACTTTATCTGAAACTCATACTCAAGACTTCCCAACAGTTTTTTATAAATTTTCCTCTCATCAGGATAGCAATTTATGGGTAGATCTCAGCAAACCGTTTTCGTTGTCCATGTTCTGCATCGCTAACCCGGCTGTTGTTGACCTCGACCGACCTTGATCCCGGGTTTCAATTCAAGAGACTTAGCCTACTAACGACTCCTGCATGACACAGTAACTCGTGCCATTTTACCACATTTCAGGTCCCTCGTGTATGATTTCCGGGCCGGTCCCTGGTGGTTCTGGTGCCAGGTACCATTTCTATGCAATCCCCAGAGCAAGCCACCTGTCAGGTAGGTAACAAAAAAATACACACACCATAGGAAGCTTACAGAAACATATGGTCAAAGTATTCTCTAAAACTGACCTAAAGGTTTTTGTCTCTATCCTAATCCTTATGGCGAGAGAGAGCCTTGGTGTGTCTATTTTATTGTGACCGACCTGGCTGTGCAATATGGTCACTACCCTTACCTGCGTTTTCTTCCCGGGGAAATCCACTTCCCCTCTAGCGGGCATCTTCACTAACAGCGCTCCTCTCCGCCGTTCAGGATCCAGGGAATGCTCCCGCTCACGCCCCTCCTTTGTCACTTTCACGCTGTGAGACTCACCGAACGACGCTCTGATTGGTCACAAACTTAAGAAGCCTTTTGCTCACGCCCTTCTTCCCCGATTCCTTCTGTCTCTCCACGCCACTCCATTCACCTTATGTCGGTCTTCGCAACGACGGAACACTCTCGGTCTCTTTCCATGGCATAAACTTGAGCTTTCTTTTCTTGCTCTTGTTCTTTCTCTTAACCACTTTGATCTCTTTGTTGACTGTCCTTGATCTGCTCTAATTGTCTTTCCATTACCCTTTTACTCACCTTGGGCGATCTTACCAATATTTACAATCTTATGGTACGTGCCTACATCATAGGCCGGCTCTTCGTATATACGACTCCCGTCTCGCCCTCCAGAGCTTTGATCCGACCAGGACCTTCTTCAACTACCACAACCCGGAAACCGAAACTGCGCGTCACTTGAATCGCAAGGAACTGAATTGCCTTTCAGCAGTACTATCCAGTTATTTTACGTTGCGCATCTACCCCAATGCTCTCAGTTATCCGTCTGATTCAAGCTTAAGCTGTTGTCGGCTTTGATCTGATTGGATCATTGCTATTGCCGTTCCATGTTGCCTAGTTGCCTCACTGGACTCGGCCGCAATCAATTAAATTGTCTACCGTTCCTAAGGATTGTCCCTTATTTGTTCCTGTTTTCCTCGACTCGCCCCAGGGCGTAGTTCTGCCTTGTCAACTCAAAAAGACACCCGCTAAAAAGCCCCTCGTCGGAAACCCGTCTCACGATATTCTCGGCACACAGCTTCAACTTCGAATCTTCCTCAGAAATTCTCCAAAGCTGGTTCAGCATATATCTACAAAGCTGCAGCAATATCTTACTCTTCTTGCAACTCTAATATTCTTGAGTCTGAGAACGTCGTGGTGGATCAATACCGCCCATGCACGCAGCACATCGATAAACTTGTCACCTGTCTGTGCCGTATACTTGCGCTTGCGCCTACACGATAGATACGCTTGCGCACGGCAGATTGGCAACAATAACCCATCACGTTTCTTACTGTTAAGCAATTGGATCATTGGCAAACCACCCTGACACTTACAGGTTGTGTTCTGCTTCCTCCAATACATCCTTTCTGGTTTGAGATAATGGGCGTTTGATTCTTCCCTTCGCCGGTTACATTTCTTTACTTATCAATATGAATTCCGTCGCCCACAGCATGGCCGAGGCGTCTCCAGCTACCGCGACTGCATCCATCCACCAACATCAACAACCACAGCCCCCGCCATCTCCATCACCTTCGCAACCGACCTCCGTATCCGAAACCGCCCTGACGCCCTCTTTACCTTCAGTCTCTTCACCCTCTGCTCAGTCTGCATCGCTGCCTGCGGTTCTTGCAGCTGCAACAGCAGTTGCATCCGTCTCCGCCCACTCGCTCCCGCAAAATCCAGATGAGCTTCCCCCGCTTCGCCAGCCGTCGCCCACATCACCGGCGCATTATACGTTCGAGCAGCATCAACAGCAGCAGCATCACCACCACCACCACCACCATCACAATACTCACCACCACCACCACCCCGTTACACCACCTTTGAGGAAAGACACATGCTCTTCCATCTCAACTCAGGCGACTACCGCCACTTTGGCCTCTACAGAGACCAATAACACATCGTACAGTGCCGATACCTCTCCTAACTTGCACCAGTCTATTTTTTCTATAAAGGATGGCTCCGACGTCTCTAACAACCGCCGCACGAGCAGGAGACGGACCGGGCCCCTTTCCCAGCAGTCCAGAGAACGTGCTGCACTTATTCGAAAACTCGGAGCATGCATCGATTGCAGGAGGCGAAGAGTTGCTGTAAGTCATACCACTCCCCGTCTCCTCGCAAATGAACTCATATACCAACACTTTACTGCTGTAGTGTCATCCCAGTCATCATAACATGACTTGGGAGGATGTCGTTTCCAAATTCCATCGATCGCACAGCCCAACTATTCAGGATATTGCACCCTCGCTCGCCGCCGCTGGTCGACCAATAAGCCCTGCTGCTATTACCAATGTCCAGTCCTTGTTCGTGCACGACGCGCAGGAGATGGATATTGACTCCAGCACTCCTGGATCCAATCAGCCAGGCCGTCCTCCGCTAAGCGACGCTCGAATCCGAACTCCCCTACCCTCGGGCCCCCGCCTCGAGAAGTCCTTGTCATTACCTGGCATTGAAAGTTTCAAGAATGATCTTCAGACCAATGTGGGACGTATGCTTTCCACGCCTAGTCGAGATCGATACACTTCTGTGCAAGTCCTATTCCTGTTTTGGCAAGACGACGAGGAAGTCTCCACGATCCAATCTGCCGTTCGGGAACTTGCTGAGGTATTCGACAAATATTATCGCTATAGCTTTCAGGTCCAAGCCATTCCATCATCGTCCGAAGGCTGCAAAAGCTCATGGCGGTGGCTCTCACGGCAATTGAACGAGTTCGTTGAGGAACGCGACGAGCGTGATGTGTTGAAAATAGTCTATTATTCAGGACATACGTACCTCGACGGTAATCGTGACATGGTTTTGGCTAGGTAAATAACTTGTCCCTGTTCCCGTAATAAACCCTTACTGACTGTGGCAGTTCCCGGGATCCAGCACAAGCCTCGACAATCCGATGGGGTGGTATCCAACAAACTTTGGAAGAAGCTTGTGCAGATACACTAATTATCATGGACGCGGCGTATTATCCGTCAACCAGGATGATTCGTCAGCAAGGCGTATTGGAACTCCTTGCAGCATCGGTGTCTGAAGAGCATTTCTATGATCTTGATCGCTGCGCGTTTACACGCGCCCTAGCTGAACAATTGCGAGTTAGAGCGGCACGCTTGAGTCCTCTGTCGGCTGCCGAGCTGCACGCGAATTTATTCTCCCACTACTCCAAAATGGTACAGGACAAGTATCCAGAGAAGGAGGTCTTGACCAGTTTTCCGTCACCGTTGCATATGATGATGTCTGGCAACTCAAGGCTACCTTCCATCTTTCTATCGCCCGTATACGAAAACAACCCTATGCGAAGTAGTTTCTCGTCGTACGACAACAGCCCGCAACTGCATCTATCGATTCGACTTGATGACGACAACGTTGACCTCGAAAGTTGGAATGAATGGTTGCGACTGATGCCTGAAGGTATTAAGGATATCAAGGTCGAAGGTCCATTCCGAGCTACTTTTAGATAAGCAACATCGGACTTTTGAAGGCTTTATCATGAATGTGTCGGACGACACCAATCACCAGTCTGCTACATGTGTACCTTCAGAAACGGAGGTTGTCGGTCCTCTAAAATAAGGAGGTTTGTTAGGTTTGCCCTGAAAATGGGAACCATCAACAGCCTCGATTCTGAACGCTTTTGTCAACATTAGACACTATTCTTCGCTGAGTGGGACAAAAGCTCCCAGATGACTGTCCCACGCAGCTACTCACACCTCCCCTGTCATGATGGTAACGGCATTTTTTTTTATTATACTATATATATTTGGTCTGTCGTGGGATATGCAATGACGATTCCAGGAAAGATAGCGTGTGGAGTCTTCGACGGAGTAAAATGCAATCGGGGATCACAGCTTGATTTGCATAAACCGGAGTCACTTGACGGCCAAGCCGGTGGGCAAAACCTGGCACTGAGCTCAGGAACAGAACAGGATGGAATGTGTTGAATCGGTATGGCGAAAGGGCGAAAAGTGAGTCAGATTTCTACAAAAGCGAGCATGAGACATGTTATATATAGCCATATGCATGAACAGCATAGCAAACTGCAGGTTGTGTTTCAACAAAACCGTTGAACCCTTGTCTTAATTCTTTTCCCTTCCATTTTTCTTTTGTTTCAGTCGCATCGACATGAATGGCGGCATGCAGACAGGCATGTGAAAAGAAGAACACAGGGTCCTGGTCAATGCAAGTGATAATGACGACAACGGTACAGCATCTGTAAGCAAACAATAAACATCCGTGCAATGTGATGCATGAAAGAAAAGAGGTCGGGGCTCTCGAATTGGGCGATAGATAGCGCAGCTGTTAATTATGGGTTAGGTAGATTAGGCGGGACCAGAACCATGACCATGTTGAGGGCGGACCATCCGTATTCCATGTTCATGAGGGGCTGGGTCTTGACTTGACATGGGAAGAGATGAGGGGAGGAGGGGAGAAGAGGGGGGAGAGAATTGGGCTTCAAGTGAAAGAGTAAGTCAATTTTTCATAAGTACTTGGATCGAATGACCAGCAAAACAAAGGAAAACAATGCGACATTTGTTATGCAAATGATAGGCGGTAAAGCATGCCACATCATGACCGCGTCCAAGTCCACCCACCATGACCACTTTGAGAGAGATGTCGTTGGAAATTTTGGGCTTTGTACGGATACTGACTGGACTAGACCGGGGGTGGTATGTCGTTCACAAACCACCCCACCAAACGACAAAAAGCTGCTTTGATATTGGACGACAACAGCAATTCAGACCCGAAAGATCCCATGCTAAAGTGCGGTAAGGCCGTCAATTGTAGTCTACCTTGGCGTCTCTAGGTAGCAGGTACTTTAATTACCCTACCTGAGTGAATGAATCAGAGCTGGAGCATAATACACTATGGACAGTGATTCATGGTACGGCACGGCCCAGCCATTCATTTTATCACCGAGGCGACGGCCTGAAGAACGAATGAATGGGAGGGACCCGACGGAAGAGAAAATTATTACCAGAGCCTTGTCTTTATGGGATGCTAAGGTTGGTCGGTTGGTTAGATTGGGTCGAGTTCTGATTTTGGTAGGTATGGACGGTATCCCGTGGGTCTGGGGCCTGATACGATTTTTTTTTGTCTCCATCCTCGTCTCCGTAGCCGCTGCCGCTACTGCACATGCTCCTGCTCCTGCACCTGCACCTGCTCCTCCAAGCTCAATTTCATACTTGAACAACGGTATCTGCAACCCGGACCCAACCTGAACCAACCTCTTGTCTCTTTTCTAAAAAGTCTTGAGATTCCCTCAAACCATCGACTATTTTCCTTTTCTCTCTTGTCCCCTCTCTTCTCCCCCATCAACTTCAATTCCCCTCCTCTAACACCCCACATACCTCGATATGGGCGGCGTTGTCTCTGCATTCTCTGGTAGTAGCGGTGAAGACTCCGTCGCAGCGCGACAAGCTCTCGAGAAGCAACTTGCCGACAGAGAAGAAACTATCGCCGTCCTCGAAGAAGACCTTTCCAAGAAGGAGAAGGAGTGCACAACAGTTTCCAAGGATGCTGAGGACTTGAGGGAAAAGATTAAGGAGCTCGAGGCCCAGTCCTCTCTCGCTCTCGACGAGACCCACGCCCGAATCGCCATCTTGCAAGATGAGTTGAAGAAGGGTGGTGACTCGAGCTCCGAGCAGCTCCGTACCACCAAGGAGACCGCTGAGAAGAACGCCAAGGAGCTTGAGGATGCCAAGTCGTCTCTCATTGCTACCGAGGAGAAGCTCGAGGGTCTCGAGCAAGAGAGACAATCCATTGCCGATGAGCTCGCCGGTCTCAAGGCCGAGCTTGCTGAGGCCAAGGAGGCCCGCGAGGCCCTCGAGGCTGCTCTGACCAAGGAGATTGCCACCCTCAAGACCCAAATTTCTGAGGCTGAGGAGAAGTACCAGACTCTTACCAAGACTCACAGTACACTTGAGGAGGAGCTCGCTGCCGCTTCCAACGCCGCCGCGGAGGGCAAGCAGGCTCTGACCGGATCCGAGGACAAGTTCACGACCCTACAATCCAGCCACGACAAGCTTGAGACCGACCTCAAGGCCGCTGTCACTGCCCTTGACGAGCAGAAGCAGGCTTTGGCCGGATCCGAGGAGAAGTACGCCGCCCTTCAGGAGACTCTCGACAAGCTCAAGGAGGATTCCGAATCCCAGATCGCTACTGCCAAGAAGGACCTCGCCGAGGCTCAGGAGAAGAGCAACACCCTCCAAGAAACACACGACAAGCACAAGGCCGACTCTGAGAACGAGTTGTCTGAGCTCAAGAAGCAGCTGGCCGAACTGTCTGACCTTCAGACCAAGTACGCCACTCTTGAGGAGACCAACAAGTCTCTTGAGAAGGAGCTTGCCGACCTCAAGGAGAAGTTCGCCGACCTCGAGAAGACCAACGAGTCTCTCAAGAGCGACTCCTCCTCTGAGCTCGTGGCCGCCCAGAAGGATGCTGCCGAGTGGAAGGAGAAGCACGATTCTCTCCAGACTACTCATGATGGTCTGACCCAGGACCTCGAGGCTGCTAAGAAGGATCTTACTGCTTCAGAGGAGGCCCAGAAAAAGCTTGCCGAGGAACACACCACTGCATTGACCAAGGCTCAAGGTGACTCTTCTGCTGAGCTGGAGAAGGTCAAGAAGGAAGCCGCCGACCTTGAGGCTAAGCTCAAGTCTACTACTGACGAGCACGAGTCTCTCATCAAGGAGCGTGACGAGCAGGCTGAAAAGCTCAAGGCCGTCACTGGCGACCACGAGGCATCCCAAAAGAAGCAGGAGGAGACCGAGGCTAAGCTTCAGGCCGCCACCGAGGAGCGCGAGTCCATCGAGAAGGAGCTCAACGAGAAGTCAACAAAGCTTGCTGACCTCGAAAAGCAAATCGAGGAAGCCCAGTCCAAGGCCACCAAGGCTGAAGAGGACCTTGACGCTTCGCAAACGGTAAGCACATAACAGCTCCATGCCTACCCATGCACTAACATTCCTATAGGAGAAGAAGGAACTCGAGTCCAAGATCGCTGATCTTGAATCCAACGCTGAGAACTCCAAGGAGTCTGAGTCCGGCCTGACCACCAAGCTTCAGGAGGCTGAGGACAAGGTCAAAGACCTCGAGTCTGAGGCTGCCAAGGCTAAAGAGTCTGAATCCTCACTGAAGACCAAGGCCGAAGAGGCTGAGGCTAAGGTTGCCGCCCTCGAGGCTGATGCCAAGAAGGCTCAGGATGCTGAGGCCGAGCTGAAGACCAAGGTCGAGGAAGCTGAGGCAAAGGTCGAGAGCCTTGAGGCTGAGGCTGCCAAGGCTAAGGAGGCCGAGGCCAAGGTCGCTACTCTCGAGGCTGACGCCAAGAAGGCTCAAGACTCCGAGGCTGAGCTGAAGAAGCAACTTGAGGAGGCCCAGGCCGCTGCCGATGCCGAGAAGAAGGAGTCCGCCGACAAGACAAAGTCTCTGGAGGACGAGCTTAACGAACTCAAGGAGAAGTTCGCCAAGGCCGAGGAGGCTGCTCAGAAGGTCGAATCATTGGAGGCTGAGAAGCAGGCCGCCGAGGACAAGGCTGCTGCTCTGGAGAAGGAGAAGACTGATGCCGAGGAGAAGACTAAGACAGCACAATCTGCCTTCAGCAATGCTCTAGAGAAGGTCAAGGCCATCCAGAGTGAGAAGAAGGAGGCCGTTGCTACCGCCACCAAGGAGAAGGACGAAGCCCTTGAGAAGGTCCAGGCTCTCGAGGCTGAGGTCAAGGAGCTCAAGGAGAAGAGCGCCACCACCAACGGCACTGCCGAGGCTTAAGCGAAGGATTTACTGGGATAATGCTGCTGATGAAACCAAAAAAGTGTTTGTTATACGATCTGTGACGCCGGATGAACTGAAATGTCTGATTCATATCACGGGAAACGAAGGAGTGGACTCATGCGTCTTTGATGAACTCGATACCCAAATAAATAGTTATTAGAAGAGCGTAATTTAGATGAGCGTCTATGCCACTCTTTTTCATGCCAATTATGAAGCGTTCCTGTCGGTGACCGTTTCTGTTCCTTTCTCTTTCTGATGTAGCTCCATACCATACATAATATGTCTCACAAATTTGTTCTTGGACGAGACACGTTACAACAGCTGAGAACAAAAGGGCTCTGCTAGCAACGACTATTGTTCAACATGAAATTCGGGATAAAAGGCTCTAAATTGATTATCTCAATACTTGAGAACTAAAGGACCTTACTGTAGCCAATTGGACATGTTTCTGCTTATACCTTGATATAAAGATGCTTGATATTTGACTGTGGCTGCATCAGATCCAAGCCACACCTGAAGCTCAAGCACTTCTGATTGGCCCACTTGGTCTCAACACCTCAACACCAAGAACGTCACAACTTGCCAATATCAACCTCCATCATTGTCCCTCTCCCTCCACCTGTATAGCCTCAACGACAATTCTCCAACATGCGCTTCACGACTTTCGACACAAGCGCCCTTTTTGCTGCGCTCCTCGCCCTTCCCTCTGCTCTCGCCTCCGACTCCCTAACGCTCTACCTCCCCGTAAAGCCCAACCCCTTCACCCTTCCCGCCTCTACGCACGCGACGCTATCCTCGGCAGGCGTACACGTCTCGGCTCCTCTGTCTGCGGCCAATACTTTTGTCTTCCACAATGTTACGCCCGGATCGTACCTCGCTGATGTGCACTGTCCGACGGACGCGTTTCACCCGCTAAGGATCGATGTGCAGCTCGAGGAAGGCGGCGAGGAGGGCATAGTGCGTGCGTGGGAGACGTTTAGAGGCAATGACTGGAATAACAAGGGAGAGGCTGTGCCTGTAAAGGAGGGGAGCAAGGGCAGGGGATTCGAGGTTCGGGCTATCGGAGGGAAGAATTACTTTATGGAGAGGCCTCAATGTGAGTCTCCGTCGTTACGAGAGGAATGGTTGGTTGTACGGTGATACTTACATGATTTTAGTTTCAGTCTTTTCGATCCTCAAGAACCCCATGATTCTCATGGCTGTTGTCAGTCTGGGTCTCATGGTTGGCATGCCCAAGCTCATGGACAGCAGTATGTCTTCACTCCCCCTTATCTGCTATCCATTCCGTACTAACAAGAGCCACAGTGGATCCCGAGATGCGTGCCGAATTTGAGGAGCAGCGAAAGAACAGCGCTTTGAGTGGTGTCATGAGCGGTCAGGCTTCTAGTGACAACCCTCTCACCAATTTCGACATGGCCGCGTACCTTGCTGGTTCCAAGACCAAGGAAAGCGGCAGCGCAGCCCCCGCCAACAACGGCGGAAATACCAAGAACCAGGGCGTGAGACGGTAAAGTGTGCGCAGCTAGGAAAATATATAATAGTGGCAAAGGTGGATATTCAGTTGTAGGGCGTATCGGTGGGCAATAGCAAAGCAATATCACGAGACACGGCATTGTATACACTTGGCACTGGATATCACTATTCAGTTGATTTATTCCTTAAACTCAAGTCTGAGATTTTAGTCGAGACCTGATATATAGCCCAACGTAGGGTACGCTCATTCATCCGATTACCAATTCCTTATCGTTCCAAAAGTCATAAAGTATAGCAAATCAAGTTCAATCTGGTATCATACCGAGTATCCTACTCGGACGAACTTACACGGCGCAACTTGGTGTTTACTCGTCGCCACCACCATCGTCGAAATCAGCACCGTCCTCTGTAAAAGTAGTTAGCATATCTTATGCACATATGGGGTTTGATCCAGGAACTTACCGTAACCATCTTGATAGGCCTCTTGCTGATTGTCGTCGAAAGCATCCATAAGCATGGCACCACCGAGTAGACCAGCACCGGCACCGAGAGCAGCGCCTCCCGCCATTCCCATACCTCCACCTCCCGGTTTGCGACCACCTCCCATGCCACCACCGAAACCGCCACCACCATAGCCGGGACCACCTCCATATCCACCGTAGCCACCCGGTCCGCCGTAACCTCCTGGTCCGCCGTAGCCACCGCCATAATGAGGTTGAGCACCATAGCCCATGGGGGGACCTTGTCCGGGGAAGCCACCGTGGGATTGTTGAGGATAGTACTGCTGCTGCGGGTAGCCACCGCCCATACCCATACCGCCATGAGCACCTTGTTGGTGCTGCTTATCAGCCAATTGCTTGCCCTTGCCGAGCAGCTTTCCTAGGAAACCACCACTCTTAGCACCCCGATCTCTAGGGGGTAGTTCTGAGGGGTAACTGCTGCCGCCTTGTTGTTGGGGATAAGGACTGTTGCTCTGAGGATATGGGCTACTTGAGCCGCCGTATCCTTGGGGAACGTCTGGGCCACCAGGACCGCTGCGAGCGCGTGCATCTTCTTCGGCTTGGAGCCGAGCAGCTAGCTTGGCATCTTCGTCCTGGGACGAGCCGCCAGCGCTAGCTGTAACGTCCTCGTAGGGATTCTTCTTGGTGTCGGTAACTACAGGCGCATTGCCTTGTTCGTATCCGGGAGGAGGGCCGGCGGGCGCGCCGTCATCATTGGGGAAGACGGGAGCAGTAGGCTTCTCCCATTGTGACTGTTTTGTGTAGATGTTGACGTAGAACCTGGAGCGCGAATGTTAGCGACGAAGATGGGCTGGTAGACGATAGGGTATCCTTACCATTCCTTGTACTGGTCGTTCCATCGTACGGCCCATCCGGCAGGAACTTCGGGGGCCTTGGGAGGAGGCGGACCAGCTGGGGGGGCGAAATCTGCCATCGAAGTGGGCTTGGAAATGTGTGCGATTAAATGAGAAAAGTTGTATTTAGAGTGCGACGATAATGTGGTGCGAGATGTTTGTGGTAGGTCGAAGTAACAGGAGTTGGTAGTCGATGATGTAGCAGGTGGGTATAAGTAGGTAGGGTAGCTAAATTGGTACTGCAGTAGCAGTAAGATAGCTGTAGGTCGAAGTTGGGTTAAAGAGGGGAAATGCAATTCAAGAATCAAGAGTCAAGGTTGGATAAAGACTAAATGCTTGAGTTAAGGACAGCCGGGCTATTTAAGTGTAGTGACCTTTCTTTCCCTTGGCAATCTGGCACCTGCCACCTGTGACCTTGTGTGTTTCACGGTTCACGCCACCCGCGGACGTGATGACTTGGTTTCTTTTGGGACATGACACTGGATTTGGATTTGGATCTGGAGGGGCAATTACCCGAAACCCTGGTTGCCCCTCCCCCGAATGCGAAGCGCAGGTGACGCCATTGGTGCAGGAGCTGTCGTTGGAAAGAGCACAGCCACCTTTACCTTTCACAGCACAACACCTGCCTACAATAGGTAGGTACTATCTTCCTTCAACTTCTGGACTTGATTGCTCTTTTACAAGTCACTAGAAGCATCCAAAGACCAAGCGCCTTGTTTGACAGCAGAACGAATCATGGAGTAACTAAGTGACATGCACCAAGATCGTCCGGGGTTAGTTGGGCCAATTCACTGCTACAGGACAGCTTGGAGCTGTTTGTGCATGCACTATTTCCGAGACTAGCTTACAGTCGCAGTGTGTACGTATTTCAGATAAAAATGATGAACATTTCTGTTACTGTGGTAGGCTGCCTCTCATCTCATTTCTTCGATTCAAAATTACAAATCGTCACGATGAAAGCTGAGAACGGAAGTCCATGGACAGCGATAGCTTGCGCCACGTATGACGCGCATCTGTGGCGATCGGAAAGTGTGGCGGTACTATCTGTACAGGGTTCGAATTGATGTTCTGCATGGGTCCGCTATCCATTTACCAAATACGTCAACCACTCACTAACACCGGATGATCTGAACCATCTAACCCATTTTCTGAGTAAGTAATCCAGTTACTGACCAGCCAAGCCTTCTCTGTCATGCTCCTCTGGCGGCGGATGCCTATCTGTCCAAGGCTCAAAGAGCTTTGATGTCTTGGACAAACATTCCAAAGTCTCCCATATCAAAAGAAACGCAAACAGAGCCATGACAACAAAGATAAAGTTCTCAGCGTTGAGGTTATCATGAGACTCGGGTATTATGATGAGAATTATGGCGTTGTTAGCATAAAGTACGAAGAGTGCCATAACCCAGAGGATGACCAGGCGTTGTAGGAGGTCATCAGTGTAGTACGAGTTCATGATATCGCGAAGATCAGCCCAGATATGCCATGCTGGCGCAAAGATGAGCATGTACTTTGCCAGATGAGCGCCGTCAGGGTGCTCAGCGAGTTCATCACTGAAGTTTGCGACAATTGTGACATCTGAGGACACGAGTTAGGGCCGATTATTGGCACAAAGAGCGACATTACTTACACAAAAGATCGAGGAAGAGCTCAAAGCGTCCCGCCTAACGCTCCTCTTCCTTTTCCTTTTGAAGCTAGCCCTTGTAGAACCATTGCAGTGCCCTTGGTTTCTTGACAAGGAAGCAGTCTGGTCTGGCGTCGGCCGCCAATATATTGATTCCCCGCCTTCTTGTGTTCCACCAACCATCAACATTGGCTTAACCCCCATAAGCATAATTAACTTTTCAGCCTCTGCTTATTGGGGCTCGTCACTGAACGAAAAACCAGAGCTGAAACGACAATTTACCAGTTGGAATGGCGATGATAGAGTACCCAAGCCAAGTCACAGTTCCCATCATATCATACGTTATCAACTCATAATGGCCTACCCTACATTCAATATTAATACATACGTCTCATCAAAACGTTACGCTCTTCGAATTCTTAGTAACTCGATTCATAAGCTCCTTTAACTCGTCATCATCTTCTCCCCCAATAGCCAAATCTGCCAAGCTGCTTCCCGTCTCTGGATCCTCATACCAGCTCATGATACAGATACGACCCTCATGAATCTCACACCTAAACATATCCTGAAATTCTTTGCGCCGCTGCTGTACGTCTATAAATTTGACAGAAGCGAGATACAGTCCTCTGCTTGTAAAGTGTCTTCGCAGTAAAGGTAGACCACAAGATCCCGTTGTGCGCACGTTGAGATCAACCACGTGGAATCCAACTGCATCTTCGAGAACGTCTGCGCCCACGGGACCGATATAGCCGTATGACTGGAGCCAGTCTGAGATTTGGCCCATGAGCGTCTCGAACTTGAGTCGTAGGTTGTTCTGTTGGCGGTAATCGATGATACTTCCAACCCACGCCGTGCCGCCTTCAATCATCTGCCTCGAAATACCCAGGAACGTTGGGCGTCTCCCCTTTTCATTGACAAAAAAGGTTACCCCATAGTCACCAATAGGATCTTCGATCAACTCGGATAACAGCATTGTCGCGGGTCCGAGGTGTGAGTTGCCGGCGTTCACGGCGGAGAAAAGACGACTCAGAAATCCCTTCCCCAGATCGTCAATGACATTCTGCCGCTCCTCTTCCGTCTTGACGATGAATGTTCCCGCCCCGCCAAATGTAGTTTGACTTTTGAGTACAAAAGGCAAGGGATGAGATTCGAGAGCCTCGTACAACCGCAGGCTCTGCTCTTTCAGCCACACCCCTCTCACTCCCGCGCACTCCTCGGGAATAACAAAGTCATTAGGATTCTTGCTTATGCAAATAGGACAGCACGATTGAGTATCCGTGGGGAACCCATCGACTGTCACAGCGACGCATTTGGGAGTGGGAAGACCAGAGTCTGCCAGGGCGTGCTTGGAATTGAGAAACCAGTGCGTCTCGAGGGAAATGACGTTGTTGTACTTTTCCAATCCATCGTTGATGCATTTTACGGCGAGAAAGTCAATGTCTACTTCTTCGATAGGGATCGAGTTGGGGCCGTCGCAGAAGATGGGTTGTGGGCGTTGATGGTCCGGTAGCATTGATAGAGTCATGATAACCTGTTTGAGATCATGGTCTCTCTTTTGCGAAGGTTTGTTAGCCATGTGGAAGAACACAACCGGTGAAGCACCGCAGATAAATGCGTCGCGCTGGCTGATGACGGAAAGGTACTTTATAGCTATCGTTGCATCTTCACTTTTGGTACGTGGTGCGCGATTGTTGCTCGTAAAGGGACCGTCTTGGTAGATGTACTTGCGGTTGCGAGGAATCTTGTCACTGAGCGGCACAAGAGCGCTGGAACAGCTGACGACTTGACCAATTCGCTTGTCTTTGTAGGCTGCGCCTGCTTGATGGTAGAGATCTGCGAGGGTAGTGTCGAGTAACACAGTGGGCAACTTTATAGCTGCCATGTTGATAGCGACATATAATGGAGAGGAGCTAGAGATGACGATTGAATACTGAGCTATTTTACTATATATACTCTGAAAGTTTCCCAGGTATACGACGATGTGGCGCCCAGTGAGCCAGCCCCCTGAGCAGATCCTAGACAGTTTTGATCAGACTTGTTAAGCTTCGCAGATCTGAGTCAAAGTGTTGTGCTCTGGTGACGTTTAGAGCCTATTTTGCACTATGACACTGGCCCGCAACACAGGAAAGACTCCAGGCTATGTTGCAAGAAAGCCTTCATGTGGCTATCTTAATCTCTGAAGGCCAGGCTGAGACAATTCATTGAAATTGATAATAAGCCTCCACTCGGGGGCAAAGTGTGGTTGTGCAAGACGGAGATATCTTGAACTGCTAGTTTTCAGTACATAAGCTCAATAACCCGCGAAGTCTATTCACAATACATGGTCCAGTACCGCTGAATTAAGTAAGTGGTGTGAGAATGTACGCAGAATGGCTGTCTACGCGTGGGGGTCATATAGTTTGATCGTCATGCTTGCTTGACCAAACTATACGCCATGCTTTTGGTTCCGCACAACTCAAGAAGGCTCGTAGAGATCAAAACATAAGTAGATACGGCAATAACTACGTCATGAGACATGTGTGGCTAGGCATTGACATACACGGTACGGTTGCTGTAGTGGTGAAGAGCTGCAATAGGCGTAACTCTATCCAACGTCAGAACACTATTTTCTGGGTCAACAGAGACACTTCTCACAGACTATCATTCGTACAAGCCAATTCCTTTTATATCCTCCAGCGTGAGCATTAAGTATATATATACCTAATAGTACGTCTAGAAGGAAACCATCTGCATATCATTGAATACCTTAATTTTCCAACTATCTACCGTACAGAGCAAATGAAGGCACTACGAGCTTTTTTGTAGGTTGTTCTGTATACAATACTTATTGTGAGATAGAATAAAAGCAAGGTTTGTATGAAGTAACGCTACAAACCTTCTTCATCACAAAGATATCATTCTTTTTACCATCAACTCGGCTCACAAACTCATACTCACGTTATCAACAAGTGTCATACTATAAGCTCCTCATTCATGGCCCTTAATCAAATCATTTCATGTCAATTCATTATTCATAGAACATATGGTCTACATAAACTCGTGGGTAGAATAATCACGCTTCTTATTTCTCAGATTTCTAAGTGGGTATTTCATCAAAGTCGTTCCTCAACATCCTGGTGTTTCCCTTCTGTAACAACTCTTTCTAAGGGGCCAGAGGAGCCTCAGCTTCCTTATCGCCGAGAGGAATCTCCTTCTCCTCACCCTTAGTTGTAGCATCCGCAGCAGCCTTGAAAGATTGCTCAAAGTCGGCAATGATATCGTCAATGTGCTCGATTCCAACAGAAATTCGAATAAGATCCTGTTGACTGTTAGACAAATGCATACGAGTCAGGCGGAATTCAGCATACCTCAGTGACACCAGAGCTACGCTTCTCCTCGTCAGAAAGCTGCTCGTGGGTAGTACTCCAGGGGTGGATAGCCAATGTCTTTGCATCACCAACATTGGCAAGGTTAGAAATAAGCTTAAAACCATCAACGACCTCACTGCCGGCACCGCCGCCCTTTACACCAAAGCTAAGAACACCGCCAAAGCCCCTCTTCAAGTATCTCTTGGCTGTCTCGTGGTAAGGATGGTTCTCGAGACCAGGGTACGACACCCAGCTAACATAGGAACTCTTCTCTAGGTATCGCGCCAGAGCCAGAGCATTCTGAGCATGTCGCTCGGCACGGAGACTGAGAGTCTCGAGACCGAGGAGCAGCTGCTGGGCAGCAAAGGGGTTGAGAGTTGAGCCGAGGTCTCGGAGGATCTCGACACGGGCGCAGGTGATGAAGGTGATGTTGCCAAAGGTCTCGTAGAATTTGAGGCCGTGGTAGCCCTCTGAAGGCTCGTGGAACTGAGGGAAGCGAGCGGCGTTCTTGCCCCAGTCGAACTTGCCAGAGTCGACGACGACACCTCCGATGGTGGTTCCGTGGCCGCCGATCCATTTAGTGGCAGAGTGGACGACGATATCAGCGCCATGGTCGATGGGACGGATAAAGTAACCTCCAGCACCAAAAGTGTTGTCGACCTAAGAGTACATCAGAACTAGTTTAGTGGGTTAATCTTTTTGGTTCAGCAACTTACAATGACAGGAACACCCTTGTCGTGTGCAGCCTTGGAAATAGCCTCAAGGTCAGGAATATTGTACTTGGGATTACCGATACTCTCAACATATACGGCCTTTGTCTTGTCGTCAATAGCAGCAGCGATATCCTCTGGCTTATCACCGTCGACAAACTTTGTGTTGATGCCGAGACGGGGGAAGAAAACCTTGAACTGGTTGTAAGTGCCGCCGTAGAGGTTAGAAGTAGAAACGATGTTGTCACCGGCGTGGGCGAGGGTGCTGATGGCAAGGAACTGAGCGGCTTGGCCAGAGGAGGCGGCAAGGGCAGCGACACCACCTTCGAGAGCAGCTATTCTCTTTTCGAAGACGTCGACTGTTGGCTGGAGAAGTGTTAGTGGTGATGGGGTTGAGACTTTAGGTGGAGTGAGGAAGACTGACGTTCATAATACGGCTGTAAATGTTGCCAAACTCTTTGAGGCCAAAGAGTCTAGCACCTTGGGCAGAGTCATTAAAGACATAGCTCTGGATGCATTGTTAGCACATAGTTTGTAACTTCAAGCGTCAAATCAACGTCGTGGAACATACAGTCGTGGCGTAGATGGGGACACCTCGAGAGCGAGTAGTGGGATCAACCTCGGCTCTAGGAGAGTTCAGTCAGTGTCAATTCCTCCATGATGACTTCAAATCAGATATTGCATTTCTCAATTGTAGCTGTTGTGCGTACAGCTTCAAAGAAGAGCAATACTCCGTTATCGGAGCCGAGGCAGACATACCCCGCGTGGAGCTGCAGTGTCTCAAAGTTCTGGCTAAGTTCTTCTGACATGATGAAGAGAAGGTAATGAAAAGACAATAAATTATCAAGACGACCAGTCTACCTACTAGTAGTCTACAGAGTCAAGAAAAAGGAAGGAGGAAGGCCGAGTGTATGACGGTCCAGACCTTCCTCTTTATACGTTGCCAATCCTCCTTCCTTCTTTCCTTCCCTCTTAGCTCAACCTCAGTCTGTGATGTGAGATGATCCTAACCCATACATACTAGTAGTCGATAGCACTTCTTGGACCCTAAGGTACTTCGACTGTTACTCAGGCGTCCCAACCCTTTTTAGGCAGGGACCCGTAGAGACCAGAGACCCCGCGTAGCACGCCATTTCCATCCCCCACGCTGTTGAGCTGTCACGGCCTCTTTTGACTTGCAACGTCCAAGCCTTGATCGTCACTTTTTCTCGGCAGCTGCATTCGCATTGGAGCTTTAATGTTGTGTTATAACCGAGAACCGCCGAGTGCCGTTATTTCCATCCCGGTCGGAATTCTTTGTTTTGTTACAGAGAATGCCGTTGATGAAGTAGACGTAATACTGAATGTGTGGACGTTTTTGATATGCGGGACTGACCAGGAACGAAGATGCAAAAGCGACAAGACGCGATTGGCTTCAGATCAGATCTCTGGTAACATATGATGGCCGCTTACCACCTACCTACCTAAGTAAGAGCTACTGTCTTGCACAAGGGCATGGTTTGTATTTATAAGGTGGCAATCGAAACAGTTCAATTATACGACTTTGGACTTATACCTCTTACAATAGCTCTCCCTATGTGTTGGTCCATCTTCATCTCGTCTCCACCATGGCCCAAAACTTGGGTCTAATGGTGCAATTCCGGTACGGTACATAGCACAGAGGAGAAACATGACAAGCTCCAGCCTCCCGTCTTCGAAGCCACCGACCGGCCCGTTCATCCGGCGTCGACTATAAACCCGAGGACCTTAAATCGAGGACCCAGCTATTTGTTCTGATTCTCGCCTGACATGTTCTCGTACGACATCGGCAATCCCTCTTTCGATTCCTGTATACTACCAAATTCCGAGTTTTGCCGGTCTCGGCTCTATTGGAGTACTGTGCCTTCGTCTTGCACGTCTCGTGGACTTTTGCACGCAGAGAAGAAAGAGAAGAGGGATCAAAACTGTTGAATGAACTAGAAGCCAGTCCAGTCCAGTTTTTCGTTTAATTTCAAGTATATCGATCAAGCTGTGATACAAGTTGACTGACTATTAAGCGATAGAGCAGAAAACGCCAGAGTTTCCAATTACCTCCAATATATATATATATGCTCCCATCTCAGACAGGAGGTTGGGTATCCACGCCGATATACTCCTTTGACAGCATGGCCAGGCCATTCGATTGATAATGGCACCGTCAATGTCCCTTCCCTGAAAAGATAGATGCCCAAACGCCTGTCGTAAAAACCCTTGCTCTAGTCCTTTCCTTTCGAGTACCCGAGCTCTAATTCATCACTGGGACATATATAATTTGTGCTTTTTCGTGTAGGTACCTGACATGCTCGTTCATGCCTGGCCCATTTCTCGGTTGTCGACACCCTTCTTGGGCTCCTGGAAAGTTCTTTGGAACAGCTCCTTGGCTGTGAATGCCGTTGTCGTAATCCACGCTGTGAACTGACCAGCAGCAACAACGGCGTCGGCGCGGGCGCATGAGCAGACAGTTCCCTCGCACATGATAAGCGACCCGATAAAGACGGCGATGGCAATGAAACCAGCGAAATAGAGAGCGGCGTTGACGGCTTCGACGACGACGCCGGCGTATTGGTGGTAGATGCGAGGGATAAAGAGAGGGGCGATGGTGAGGTAGACGACGGAGATAATGGAGACGATGGACGAGGTCATGAGGTAGGAAAATGGCGAAGGCGCTGAGCCTCGACTTCTCTGGTCGTAATCGTGGACAACTTGAAGATGGTTAGCCTCTCGATACACCCATTAGAGCTTATCATGGGAACGTACCATATGCGCTCAAACCAATGCTAGCGACAGACAGGGCCAGCTGCAAGACCCGCAGAGACAGAAAAGCGACGCGACCCATCATGGCGATATTGTAAGAGAGAGTAAGAGAATGTGAGGTATATGAGAATTTCAGAAATAGATACTCAGGCGGCAGATAATAAACATGCAAAAGTTAAATTTACGAAAGAGTACAGAGAAAAAAGAAAAGGGTCCCAGCGATAAATCAGACAAGATAGAGAGAAACAAGAGGTCTTCGTGAGAAATAGGCCCGATGGGCAAAGCGTGGGAAACTGCCCGTAGACATATAAATCAAAAGGTCTGTGGGGGGCGTAGACGATCCAAAGGGAGATGCCCCCGAGAGAGAGACCGTGGACCCGGTCGAAGAAGGGGCCACTAAGAGGAGCAGCAAGTCAATAAAATGGGAACCCGAAGTTTTAGATGCAGTCTTTTTTTAGATGATTCAAAACTCTACTGGTGCTCTGAGAGAAGAGACTTCAGGGTCAAGGCCTTTTCTTCTTTCTGAGAAGGGAAACCTGCTGAGAGATCGGCTTGGATTGTTGCATCAGGTAACGTTTAGTCGACGGGGGGCCCTGAGACAAGATAAGGCACGTTCAAAATGTGAAACGGTCATTGCTTCTCAGACCAAAACCAATTAAGAAACCAGGGGCAGGCTCCTCTTTTTTCTCCATGCATTAAAAGGGTACAGTAACATCCTGATGGCAACATACAGAGTGAGTTAAGTTATGCGAAGAAGTGCCGCATAAAGGATATTTTCATCTACTATAGATAAAACAAACGCAATTTCCAATACCAGAAAAGCTATTGTTTTAACACGACACCGTATGTAGATCTCGGTAGATCATTTATGCATGGCTATGGTTTAAAAAGGTTATCTATCCTTGGATGGGGATGGATAAAAGAGAGGCTCAAGTTAACTTTTAGATTCTGCGAGTACGTTGAAAACTTAGGTAGTTTGTCTGTGAACAACAGCACTTTTGTGGATGACTGCTTGTACCAACTCTTATGAGTCAGAAAAACGACTCAACCGGTGGAAGTCGGTCATTTTTATCTGCCGAAAAGGGTGTTGATTGCGATGCTCGTCATGTGCAGTACTGGCGGTTTGGCATTGAGACAGTACGTACGACTCTTTCTAGCAGCGGTACGTGATGGTGATCGACGTGGCTCAGACGGTTTCGTTCTCTTGGTTCGCTGGACTCGGCTCTGTAGGCACGTGTTGTGCTGCTTTGAGTTCACTGGGTCAGACGCTGGACAAAACACCATCGGGACGTTAGGTAAAGTTATCCATAATTTTATAGTTATGACATCGTTTCTGAGCTTTATGTTATTCGAATGCGACTCTTTGCAAGTCAAGAATTCATCGTTTCGGTGTCGTCCAGATCAAGGACTGTACTTGGATAAGCAACGGATTAAAAAATTAAACATTCGGTCGTATATGGGGCATGGTTATGTCCATTGTTATTGCCGGTCAAGTACGGATAGAAGCTCCCGCCCGTCTGGGGAAACCACCAAGCATTGAAATGCACTGAAGGGATATTACCAAACAGCCAGTTAAACCGATCATATATAAAGATGACAAGAACGGATCATCAGTCAAATATCGTGCTTCCTCTCTCCGATCCCTCTCTTTCTTCTCAGCCACTTTTTAGGTCGGTTGACGGAAATTCACATGTAACCGAAAAAACTGACCCGAGCAAACCGGACATGACTCTTAAGGG